>PVIA01003205.1:0-177613 GCA_004024845.1 Tonatia bakeri | reverse complement strand
ACTAAAGGGGGGAATGTGGGTGGGAGGGGGTGGGCAGGGTAGAGGGGAGTGAAGGGGGAAAATGGGACAACTGTAATAGCATAATCAATAAAATAAAGAATTAAATAAAATACATGAAGCAACAACAACAACAAAAAGAAGGCAGACTTGATACATACACTTACCTTGCCAAATGACCAATAGTAGGAGCAATATTAGCTAAGTCCAAGGATTAAAAGGAGGGTGAAGCATGTACAGATTTGGGCCATTACAATATTAACAAAGAAAGCTTTATCATGAAGTAATATACTTTATAGAAAGCCTCATGATTATTTAACAGACACCAAACATTGAATATGGTGAGTAACCTCAAGCCTATCCCCAAATAAATTATTTCCTGCATTTTGAAGGTGAGTTTGAAAGACTATACAGCGTTGGTACATTATAAACCTCACACATTGCAGGCTTCATGTAAGGCTGTATTACCCTGAAGGTGCTGAGCTCCTCTCATATTACAGGCTTCATATCTGTGTACACTGAGAAAGGGCAAATGATTTAGGGCTGGAATTTTTTTTTGTTTTTTTTTGAGGAAAACAAGTATATTAATTAATCTCTAGTTACTGCAGACAACATGTTTATGGAATAGTACAATAAAATGCCTATGATTGCCGGGGTGAGGTGGGTATAAGGGGACTAAATGGTAATGGGAAAAAATACAATAAAATACTTGGAAAAAAATTCCTATGCTTTTAAAACACATAGCTTGTTCAAAGTGATACTGTGTTGTGCATTTGTATTTTTCCATCTAGGGATGCTCACTGAGTGCCACTGTAATGAGTGAGAGCAAGCATTATAGTTCTTACATCATAAAATAAAAATAAGCTTTGGGCAAGGTTATAGAATTTGGGTAAATACAAATGTTATGATTATCAGAAATGATTACGTCATGATTTAGCAATACAAAAAGATGCAATGGAATTGGTGATGACTTAGTTCTTTCATTGTATTGTAGTTTCATGATGTAAATTTTGTTCTTAAGTACTATAATTTACATCTGATATATTCATTTCTATATATAAAATATTAAGCTTTAAAAATACTAAGTGTAAAAATCATTTAACTAAGTTAAAGCAAAAGATATATTTTTTGGGGAATATTAGTTAAAAAAAATTTATTGTTTTTGAGGTCTCAGAAAATGTTTCAAATGCGAGTAAATGCTTGCTCTTTGAGGTACTTAATGATGGAAACTGCCAGACCAAGGTGCCAGGAACAGGGTTATCACGGATAACTGAGTAGCACGTTAAGTTCAAGGGTGGATTTGTTGGTCAGGATTTGGTAGAAACAAACAAAATGCTCTTTCTATAGTTTGAACAATTTAAACTCTTCTTTATTGGTAATTTCTCAATCACTGTTCTATAAACTATAATATATTCCACAGGAAAAACTGTTTTTCTTACTAGAGTTTCCATTATTTTGTGTTTTTATTAATAGTATTTTTTATCACCATTTCTCTCTCCACTCCCCCTTTCGCCTCCACTCACCCCTCCCCCTCACAATCACCACACTGTTATTGGTGTCCATGAGTTCTTTTTCTTCTGTGCTCTACCCCTCCACCCCTCCCAACCCCCCACCCCCAGCTGTCAACCTGCTCTCTATGATTCTGTCTCTATTGTGCTCATTCGTTCAGGTCATTCATTAGATTCCACATATGAGTGAAATCATATGGTTCTTGTTTTTCTCTGACTGGCTTATTTTGCTTGGTATAAATCACATATCCTAGTATACTAAAAATAACTGTTAACTTTTTCAACATTAATTGTCCCATATTAGAATATTACAATGGTGATTATAAAAGAAAAAAGAAAATACCTGTAATATGTAACAAGTATTTTATAAAAAGAAAAAAAGGTAATGGGGAAATAAAGCTCCTAGATGAGATGCAAGAAGAAATAAATATTGAATGTACCAATCACAATATTGACTTTGAAGTAATACTGGTAACTTACTTTGGAATTGCTTAAATCAAAGGAAGGAAATTAGTGAAGCATATAGTCTCAAGGTTGCAATAGTATCACAGAATCATTCAATGTTATTTACAAATGATAAGATAAGATGTTAATAGTTGATTTTTATATTTTTTAGCAAGTTAACCAAGGAAATTGGGATTGTGCAGAAAATGAGTTTAAGAAAAGAGACAATAAAAATTATAACTATTTGGGTACATTCTGTTTTTGAAAAATGGAGTTAAAGTTTTAAAAATTATTGCAGATCTATTTCATATACACATTTAGACACATTACAAAGATTATTGCTGATTATGATAGAATTTTCTTCATATGCTTATGTCCCATAGTTAAATGAAAGAAAGATGGTGATTTCCCTGGCACATAGCCCATGCTATGGGGTGAACTAATGGCCTGCCAGGAGTTGCAGAATCTTTCTTTCAGAAAACAGTCAAAAGGGTAACTACTGCAGCACTGGATGTTCCGATAGGAAAGTTAATCAATTCAAACTTAAAAAAAAAAAAAAGCTATTGCCAAGTTTTCTTTCCTGGTAATTCTCTTGCTGGTGGTACTGGTAAACCTTTACTGACGCTGAAATTTGTCTCTTTTCATTTCTACTAATTTTCTCCCCAAAGCTTGGAAAACCTTGTATACTTACATACATTTTCATAATTCTACCAATATAATTAAGAATAAACAGAAATTTCCAAAAATCTGAGCTCCTTCTGTGAGATTTTGATCGTTGTAAGGATTGGTTATCCTAATGCTATTCTCTTGTCAAAATTTTCTATTTTTGTTCCATTTTAACTGAAGCATTTTTTCCATTGCTTATATTCTGAGTCCTAACCTAATACTATTAATATAAATGATGGTATCTCAAAATAGATACTGAATCAAAAGACTGCCAAATAAACTATACCAAATAATCTTTTTCACATTGTATATTTAAAATGTGAAAAAGTACCCCCAAAGAATAAAAAACTAAGAATGATTAAGAGTCATATTTAAAAATTATACTTTGTTTTAGCCTTAGATATACTGAATAAAAGTTGTGCAAACTGACTTAAAAATCATGAAAAATGACTTCCTCCTTACTTTTAGTTAAATTTTGATTATTTTCTATCAAAATTGCTTCGAGAGAGATACTTTTATAATACGCTTTAGTTTTACATAGAGAGAACACACATATGAAGATATATAATGGTATGTATAGAAGGAAGTATGAAATAGGAAGATTAGTCTACCTGGTTGTAACATGGGATAACTAGGTCACTACAGGTCTGATTCCTATGCTAGTGAGTTAATTCTACTCAGTTATGCAACTATAGAAATGCAGCCCCCACACAAGGGGCTTGGTGAGTACTGTGATAACAGTGCACATGTGGTAATCACAATACTGGGGAGAAAAGTACCTGAAAGCACATATACAGAGAACAGGTTGGTAATATAATCACCATCTTTGGACATTAACAGTAGCATAATTGCCTAGAGGTTGTGGTTACACACACACACACACACACACACACACACACAAACACATCCATGAACATATACAGAGGGATTTAATAAAATGTTCATATTTGAGGAATGCAGGAATAAGTATAAAGGAAACGATATAAATAAAAGGATATGCTTGCCCTGGCTGGTGTAGCTCAGTGGATTGAGCACGGGCTGCGAACCAGGCATCGCAGGTTCGATTCCCAGTCAGGGTACATGCCTAGGTTGCAGGCCATGTCTCCCAGCAACTGCACATTGATGTCTCTCTCTCTCTCTCTCCCTCCCTCCCTTCCCTCTCTAAAAATAAATAAATAAAATTTAAAAAAAATTAAAAAAAAAGGATATGCTATAAGTAAAGGGATATAATAAGATATGCATATTTTAGGGCTGTAATGAAGTTTATGGAGTAAAGAGTCTGAAGAGATGAGACTACCTGAAGAAAATCATGAATGAGTTCAAGCAGTCACATTCATGGAAAAATCTACAGCAAATGCCAGCACAGACCAATGTACCAGGAGGTATTTGCAAGTAAATGGGATCAACCCAGGTGAAGACCTTACTAGACTGGAGGTAGAACTGGAGGGAGTAATTCGGATAATAAAAATACATGCTTTCACTAGAAATATTTGAATAACTACCTGAATTCTGTGTTTCAATTTTGTGAAGCTCAACTAGAAATAAGCTGAAAACCAGTAAAATTGATGTTTAGATGAGGTCATCTAAGGTGGGTGACATATAAATTCCACAACAAAATGCTGTTTCCAGAGATTGTTCATGTGGATCAACAAATGGAGCTGAGCCAAGGAGTTCTAGCTTTGATTCCATAATTTATAGATGTTTATCTTAGGGCTATGTTCTCAGAATCCCCATGTGCAGAAGGGAAGGGAATCATTTACTAAATTCTCAATATGGCAGCTTAGTGCAAACTAGATGACTTACATATATTATTTCCTTTAATAACATCTCACAGTGACCTTATTGGGTAGACATTATTTCTATGTATGAGAAATGTAAGACTCAGAAAGCTTATGTGGCTGCCCAAGGTCTCTCAGCCAGAGAAAAGCAAAGCAAAGCAAAGAGTATGTTTGGTGGCAAAGCTCCTCCCAGTACACCTCACTTCACTTTTCATTACTCTCTGGCAGCTCCTGAACCCTCATGAGCAGCTAATGAATTCCTAGCATGACTTGTGAACCATTTTGGTGAGAACCTCCTACAGTTTAAAATTGGGAACTCCTAATTTCTTCTGGAGGGCAGTAATTTCTGCTTAAGATAACTGCCTGTCTTTAGGCAGTTACCTCACTGTAGGTCAGAGACAGGAGAAGCGCCTCTGCTGTGGTCAGTGTTCTAAAAGAGACATGGTACTTCACTCCTTTAAAATGAGTTCCAACAGCAAAGCTTAAAAGTTTCTTGACTAGAATTACTTAAGCCTTTTTGGAAAAACAAAGAACCAAGGTCAGAGATGCTGGAGTCTCTGATCATTTAATCTTAAATAAGAAAGCCTTAGTGCTTATAATTTAAAATAATGCTCCTAAGAGAGTAGAATCCTTTCTACTGAAAGCTCATAGTTTCTCCCTTGTTAACTGAAACATACTGGGAATTACAGAAAATAATGCCAGAATATTTAAATCTGCTTTACTGTAGCTAGCACTGTACTAAATATGAAGTTGTAATTTATTCATCCAACACAGTTTACAAGCAAAGAGGAAGAACCGTAAGTGGTAGTCTTAAGCAAATACTATCATCCATTGTTATGCCAGGAATGCCTCTCACAAGAAACCAAAGGAAGGTATTTGTAGTCAGTGGAGCACTGGCTCCTTAAAGGCCTTGCTTGCAGATAGGAGCTGAAAATAGTAGAAATGCTAAAAGACAGACCAGAGATAATAAAAAAATTCATCTATAGCCAAAACATATGAAAACAAACAATATTTTATACATACACACACATTTAGGACTTGCTTTAGAAGAACAATAATCCCAGAAGTTAATAATAAAGACCTAAACCAAGATGATAGCTTTGGGAATGGAAGACGAGGGCTGGATTCAAGAAGACACAGAAGCGGCAAGTGTTGTAGAGGTAAAGAACCAAGTTCAGTCTGGCTGTTCAGTTTACTAGCGGTGTGTATACAGTTTGGTGTACTTGTTTAGAGCTCAGGCAAGGTCTGGGCAGTGACAGAGATTTAGAAACCATTTAATAGGTGGTATTTGAAGTCACTGGCATGCATGAGGTTATTTGAAGTGCATGTGCAAGATGTGAAAAGAACCGAAACCAAAAATGTCATAGAAGTTTATATTCAAGGAAAGGACAAAGGAAGGCAAGCCTACAAGAGCCGAGAAGGAGACAGGCATCACTCTGTTCACCTTTCCCTCTCCTGCACTGCACAGTGAGATCCACGAGGGAAGACGTGTTGTTTTATTCACCTGTCTATCCAGAACTTAGCATAGCACCTAACATTTAGTAGATATTTAATAAATATTTTTGGAACAAGATGAATTACATTTCTAAATACAATGTTTTAAAGACACAAACCTAGAGTGCCTAGGAGGTTTAATTATAATACTCTTGCATTAAAAATTGAGTTTGATCAGATTCAAAGACTGAATGCAAACTTCACTATTATTTTTCATAATCATGAGTGGAAACACTTGACAAGAAATTTAACCGCCTGTGAAGAGGTTGCTAACATGTAAGTGACAGCTGATTTGATGAACAGATGAAGGGGAAACAAGCACGTGAAGGGAAAAGAGAACCCATCCGAAGGCTTTTTTTTTCTCGAGGAAATACAGAAATGGCCAGTTTCAATTCTTTTTTTTTCCTTAAAAGGACTAAAATTTTCATTTAAATGTGACTTGGCACACACTGATATTTTTTTAAGGACTGATGTTGGGGAAAACTCCCCTGAAATTACAAGAGGCCAGGGATGGTTAATTTATGTTCCTAATAGGTAAAATATTATTTACATTTCTTTCCAACTTAAGTTTATATTCATATTTCCTAAATACGTCTTGATATTGAGTGATATAAAAAAAATATATGCATGTCCTGCATTTAATAATAGAAAAACCCCCATTTCATTAAAAATGATTTTGAAATCACGTAGTTAATTCTTGACTAATTCTCCACTCTAGTGAGTTTCTAATCTTTATTTCCTATAATGAGAAGTAATACAAAACAACAAAAAAATTAAGCCTATTGATACACATATTATAGGATTAGTGTAACTATATAAAACTTTTTGTCTAAGTAGTGCCAGGGAACAAAAGGCTAGAATTTCACATTTAAAATTTCACTAGTTTTAGGCCTTTTAATTTTAACATAATTTGTTTTGTTATCTATCATTTATTTTTATATTTTCACACTGGAAGAAGAGCACTATCATGTAGTAAAAAGAAAAACGTTAAGTCTTGAGCCTTGGTCCTATTCATTTTCTGCTGTTCTGAGTCTGATTTCTTGAAGAAAAATTAGGGTGTTTGTATAGATACCCTCTAATGTTTACTTAAATTAGAGTACTTTGTGATCTATGAATAAAATCTTTTTTAATGTAAACTCCATCCTTTTGTGTTGTTTTTATCTGCATAACAAAGATAATTAAGAAGCTATATTTTATTCAGATTGCACTGAATACAACTTTCATGCAGAGTTTTAAAGAAAGGGGGCGTTGATTAAAAACTGAAATCACTGGAGAACACACCTTTCTGTTGTCTTCAGGGAAACTGGTTTTAATGGTCTATCAATCTTACTTGAGGAAAAAATGAAAAGAAAAGGCAATGGGCGAATATGGTTATACCTCGGTAGTTGATGATTTCTGTCCCAAGCACCGGAGTCATCTCCAGGACTGTGATGAAGGCTTTGTCCATAGACGTTAGAGGAAAAGGAGACATGCGGTGTCTTCTAGCCACCTTGGTGATATCAACAGCACTGTGACCTAAACAGGAAGACAATTAACTAAGAATATGATGCTTAAACACTGATTAAAAAGTGGAGCTGACATATAAATATCAACAACTCTCAATTTCTTATATCTGCAAATGGAGATTAGAAGGTGAGAAATTTTCTCTTGCTTCCAAAATATATCTTGCTTTGGTGGAATATTAAATCAAGTCACTGATGTTTTACATTATTTGTCAAAACTTGGTGGAACAATGATGATATTGTCTGATCCTTTTTGAGTGTTACTATGCATCATGGCACTATTCTAATAACTCAATCTCCACAATTATCTTATAGGAAGGACCATGATTATCCTTTTTTACAGATGAGGAAAGAGAGGGTTAGAGAGATTACATGATTTGGTCTAAATCACAGAGCTGGTAACAGGAAAGCCACAATTCAAACCTTGGCTTCAGAGTCCATGTCCTTAACCACTATACTAAACCTTGAACATTCAATGAGCTAGTTAGTAAAATGCAATACCCAAAGTTGATCTTATTTAAGATTCCAGAGAAAATCTTTCTTCTGAAAAAAGTCGTAACAGATTATTACTGAACTACTTCCAACATAACCTCATCTAGTCCCACGGAACTAGTATCACCCATTCACTAAAACTCCTAATTTTATATCTCTATTCCCAACCTCTACCCACAACTATAGATTTGTAGGCTGTGCAAAGAGCCAGTGGATAAGAATATATACCCCCAAACTTACAAGTCATCCAACATGCACTTGAATAGGTAACACGCAGTTCAAACCTAACCTGTTCAAATCAAACTCTTTATTTCCCCACCCTCCTATCCTACCCACACGATGCCTTGTTCTCTTGCAATTCCCATCACAGTAAATATAACTCCACTTTTCCAGTTATTGGTCTAAAACCTTGGAGACACCCTTGATTTTCTCTTCTCGTCAGAACCATATCTAAACTGCCTTTGAAACACTTCAAACACTCGGATCATTACTTGCCATCTCCACCACTATGGCAACAGCTGGAACTATCCCTTATTTCCTGGGAAACCGAATAGCCTCCTACTGGTCTCCCTGGTTCTACCCTTGTCCACTACAATTTATCTTCCACACAGTAGGTACAGGGATCCTTTTAAATTGTAAATTGGATTGTGCTCATCTCTACTCACTCCCTCCACTGACTTTCCATTTCACTAAGAGCAAAAGCTTTGCTGTGGCTTACACAGTCCAAGATATTATGGCCCCCACTGTTCTCATTTATTATTTTCCCCCTTGTTCACTGTACTCTGTCTCTATAGTTTCTTATTTGCCCTTGAGCATGCCAAATATCTCTCTCGTCCGGGTCTTTATATTTGCTGTTTTCTCTACTTGGACCTTTCTTCCTTGATATTATGGTTCCATCTATCCCTCACTTCTTTCAGGTCTCTGCTAAAATATCACCTCATCAGAGGGTCTTTGTTAAACTTCCTATATGGAATATCACCTACCATCACTCTCTATTCTCCTTACCCTACTTTTCTTTTCTTTATGGATATATGTGTGCATGTATCTAGATATGGATATTGGTATCTATATACTTATAATATATAATATATATTTATATTCATATGTTTGTAGCTTTCTTCTTCTTAGTATAAGGTAGGTTCCATAAGAGCAGCAGCTTTTAATCTTTTTGTTCAGTGTTGTTATCCCCAATACCTAGAAGAGTAACTGGCACATATTAAGCAATAAAAAAATAAATAGTTGTTGAATTAAAAAATAAACTTTTAATGACCAAAAAAGAGACTTCTTATTCTTAGAACACTATACCCTTATTCATAAATAACTTGACCTTTTCTTTGGAACCTTAAGGGTCTGTGGCCCAAAGGGTAAATGGAAGAGGAGGAACTGCAAACACTGTTGCTTGGCTGTGCAGGCCTGCACCCGCAGCTCCCTTCTTCACCCGCCACCTTGTAGCTAAGGGCTCCACATGATACAGTTCTGGTCAGTGAGATGCAGGAGGAAGTACCTGGGGCAGGCTTCCCATTACAAATAAAATGACAAAGATGTAAAGGTCTAAGAAGACAAAGCTTTTGCCCTCTACCTTCTTTCTACTTGGAACATGGCTAAATACTGAAGGTGCTATAGCGATTTTCAATCATGAGGATGAAAACTCACTCAGTAAGTATGGAAACGTGAGAAGGAAAAAGAACCCGAGCCTCTGCCTGCTTCCAGACTTCTGATGTGTGAGACAAACTTCCATCAGTTTATCATTCTATAATGATTGTATATGTCTCTCAGTCATCTGTTAGTTCCTAATTACTGCAATTTATTAAATTTAGTACTCTTACCCAAACCGCAGCAGCTGCTTCCTACGTTGGCTGAACTCACTTAAAGGTACTACCTCAAAGAGTTTCCATTCTAAGATGAATGACATTATTATAAGTACTCAAGGAAAAATACATATAAGGATGGTTATAATTATGATATTCCTTCCCATGGATAATCATAAAATTAAAAAATATTCAATGCTGGAAAGCTCTGACAATTATTTAGTACTAAATAGGAATAATATTTTCTACTCAGGATTTCAGTGAATATATAAAAAAGGATTATGTATGATTTATCATTCACTTGCAATGGAAATATATATAATTATTTATAACTCACTTTCATGGAAGTCCTGGTCTTATTATTCAAACATCATAAAAACATATTGTCACAACCAGTGTAATTGGGAGAATGATAGAATGCTTCTGTTTTTTATTCAGATTTATAGATCTCAGATTTGATCTTTTCTAAGAGAGGCTTTCTTTATGGTGCAAACTGCGTATAATCTTATGAAAGATATCCTTTCAAAATGTTGTTTCTGATTAGAAAGCTGTACTTTTTAATTGTGTACAGTTTATTTGTTGAACATGCCTTATAATGCAATAGACTTTTTGTTATTAGGAAGCAAGTTTGATTATCAGTGATATACACCCACTGAACAAATATTGATATTTATCCATGCATTTCATGAAGGAGGAACAGTTGGGACTTGGGATAGACAGAATGAGATATGCCCTGCCATGAAGACATCACAGCTCAGCCAGGGTAACATTACATTACCCTGCCAAGAAGAAATGTAAGTAGATAAAAAAAGAAAAAAGCAGGAAGGTAGTAAACCATCTGATGGTTCTCTAACTACAGAGATAGGTAGTTTTCTCTATCTCTCTTTATAAATTAGAAATTATAATGTGGATATCTACTGACCTGGAAAGATATTCCCCATCTTTAAAATAATTTGTACCTTGTTTATATTTCTCTTATGGTACCTACTGCCCCCCATCTTAGGTTATAGGCATTTAAATATTTGCCTTATCTATGTTGGTCAACTGTAAACTCCTTGAAGGCAGGATTTATATCTCCTTAATCTTTATATTTTTTGCCACACTTAAAATAGTGCTTTTTTCTTATACTTACAGTAGTTACTGAATAAATACTTGTATGTACGAGTAACAATCTTTCAAGCAAAGTCAAAAGGTGGGAAGGAAAAGACAAACTGGTGCTCCCTGTTCTGCTCTTTTGTTTTTTTTAAAAGTATATTTTATTGATTATGCTATTACAGTTGTCCCAATTTTTCCCCTCTTTCCCCTTCCCCTGCCCCTTATGCCCTTCCCTCCAGCAATTCCTCCCTGCCCCATTAGTTCATGTCCATGGGTCATACATGTAAGTTCTTTGGCTTCTCCATTTCCTATATTATTCTTAACATCCCCCGCCCCACACATCTATTTTGTACCTACCAATTATGCTTCTTATTCCCTGGACCTTTCTCCCCATTCTTCCCCCTCCCCTTCCCAACTAATAACCCTCTGAATGATCTCCATGTTTATGATTCTGTTCCTGTTCTAGTTGCTTGCTTTTTTTTTCTTTTTTAGGTTCAGTTGTTGATAGTTGTGAGTGCTGTCATTTTAATGTTCATAGTTTTGATCTTCTTTTTCCTAAATAAGTCTCTTAACATTTCATATAATAATGGCTTGGTGATGGTGAATTCCTTTAGCTTTACCTTGTCTGGGAAGCACTTGATCTGCCCTTCCATTCTAAAATGATAGCTTTGCTGTATAGAGTGACGTAGGTGGTAGGCCCTTACTTTTCATCACTTTGAATACTTCTTGCCAGTCCATTCTTGCCTGCAAAGTTTCTTTTGAGAAATCAGCTTACAGTCTTATGGAAACTCCTTTGTATGTAATTCTCTGCTGCTTTTAAGATTCTCTATCTTTAACTTTTGTCATTTTAATTATGATGTGTCTTGGTGTGGTCCTCTTTGGATCCAACTTGTTTGGAACTCCCCAGGCTTCCTGGACTTGTATGTCTATTTCTTTCACCAATCAGGGAAGTTTTCTCTCATTATTTTTTTCAAATAAGTTTTTAATTTCATGCTCTTCCTCTTCTCCTTCTGGCAGCCCTATGATTTGGATGTTGGCACTTTTGGAGATGTCCCCGAGTTGTCTAACTTATACTGTCCTCTTTTTAAAAAATTCTTGTTTCTTCATTCTGTTCTGGTTGAATGTTTATTTCTTCCTTATGTTCCAAATTGTTGATTTGAACCCTGGCATCCTTCCCTTCACTATTGGTTTCCTGTGGATTTTTCTTTATTTCACTTATGTAGCTGTCATTTCTTCCCTTATGTTTTTGCCGTAATCAGTGAGTTCTCTGAGCATCCTTATCACCACTGTTTTGAACTCTGCATCTGATAAGTAGGCTATCGCCATTTCACTTAGTTTTTTTTCTGGGCGTTTGTTCTGTTCTTTCATTTCTGCCATATTTCTTTGTCTCCCCAACTTTGCGGCCTCCCTGTTTGTTTCTGTGTATAGAGAGAGCTGCTTAGATGCCCTGTCTTAGTGCACTAAGGGGTGGAGCCTTAGGTTGTCATCTGGGCAGGGCAACCCACTTTACTGCTTTGTGGTGCTGTGTATAGGGGAAGGGTGGGAGGGGACAATGCTGCGGCCTGGCCTCTGGAGACTTGCCAGGCATTTCCCCCCTTTCTAGTCACTTCACCCATTTCCTATTTGTGACTAGAACCCTTTTCAGTGCGGCCTTGATGATGATTCCCAGAGTCAGTGGATTTGTGAGGATTCTAGGACCATGCAGGCCCTTTAAATGGACTCTCCTGAGAAACTGGAAGTTTCTTCCACCACCCCAACCCCACTGGTTTTTATAGCCAGAAGTTGTGAGGATTTATCTTCCTGGCCCTGGAACCCTGGGCTGCACAGTCTGGTCTGGGGCTGGGATTGCTGGCCCCCAAGGTATCCCTCCCAATTTTTATCAACCACACAAAATTTTATCAATTTTATGAATGTGGGAGTGCCCATTCTGCCACTGCTGTCTCTCCACACCACACCACATCCTCTCTGCCCCAGCACCCTGTCTCTGCCCCTCCTACCTGTCTGGATGAAGGTGGCTTCTTTAAAACCTTGGTTGTCAGATTTCCATAGTTTGATTTTCTGGCAGTTCTGGGTATTTTTTGTTTTGAGGTTAGTTGTGATCCTTCTTGTGGTTGTGTGAGGAGGTGAAGCATGTCTACCTATGCCTCCATTTTGACTAGAAGTCCTTTTCGCTCTTCTGAGACCTCTAATATTTACAGACTCTCTGCCACACGTGACTACTCACTGGATGAATAATCCAAACTTTAATGCTAATGCATTAATATTGGTTTCTGGCTAAACTTTTGCATGTTATCGAGGGCCTTCCAGATATATAACAAATTATCTGAAGAAAATGTGATAAAGAAGAAGCGTTTTAATTCTCTGGCATAATAGAAGGTGTGTGTATATGTTCTCAATAAATATTTACTGAGCACTATCTACATGCCAAGAGGTGTCTTGCCACTCAAGATCCACCCAAATTACACAGTAAGGACAGCCAGCTACTTCACCAATAAAGAAGGGTTAACTTGGTCCTATAAACATGAGAAAAACAGAATTTGTAACTGACCTTCTACGCATAAGAGTAAAATTAATGAAACAGACAATAGCTGCTCTTAAGTAAAAGGAACTACTAAATAACATAAGCACACTTAGTTGTGTTTTATCCTTCACAATGTGCAAGATGACTCTTTGTCCATATAAGATTCCATTTAAAAAAAATTGTAGCCAAAGTAGGTTTGAAAGCCATTGACATAGGTGATCCAGTGTCCTCATTTCCAAGTCAAAAGTGGACAGTGCTCCCCAGGGCAGCACCAGGGACACCTACACAGAAGCAACAGCAGCTGAAGGCCTAGGCTGAGGACACGGCACTCACACACACAGCAGGGGCTCTTGTGCAGGCTTCCCAGGAGTGGCCCACTTTTAAAAGGCACACACTTCCAAAATAAATCTGGTAAGCAAATAGTTATGTTTCCTTTTTTGGCTTGCTTCCATTTTTAAAAGAAACACAATTTCAACTGTTTTTTGACGTTGACACCAGTGATTTATAAGAATCTTCAAAATGAAAGCTTCACAAAATTTAAGAATAGTTATCTCTGATTTCCTTATTTTGGAAATTACCACCTCAAAAAGCACTTCGAATCCTGGGTCATTGGAGAACTCAATCAGACAGGGGAAAGGATCAAGAAAGATTTTCTCCTAAACACCAAGCCTCTTCTTGATTCTGAGCCTAGCACAGACATCTGATAGGAGAAAGAAAAATTGAGAAAAAAAGTATGCAGTTTTTTGTCTTGAAGGTCAGATGGGATGTATCACCTAGCATCCAATTTTCATTGAGTAGTCCATAAACCCCACTTAGAAGGAGGAAACAAAGGAAAGAATAATTTTTTTTAAGCAAGAAAGTAATAATGAAAAGAAGTTTGATTTTAAGATACAGAAATTATCCAAAATTTGACAGAAAATTTGGATAGTTTTTCCTGCAAAGCAAAAAGTATTTCACGGCCACAAATATATTCTGATTGCTACCCTACAAATGAATCCCAATGGTCACTAGGAGGATCTGTGAGAACACTGGCTCCACTCAACTCATACATGCTGCACTGCAAAACAAAACCAACGTGCGAACCTGGGCTCTACTGAGAAGGGCATAGTGTGCAAGGGAATATTTATTTTAACTCACAATAGTAAAATTAGCTGGTGATGTATGCCTGTTAGTACTAACTGGTAGGAGGGCTAGCTAGTTTAACAAAAATAAGCTTTAAACTGCTTTAGGATATGGGATCTTTACGTGGTAGTGGGGTCTGGGGATGGGGAAAGGAAGTCGAGACATCTCCCCCACTAGTAGCTTTCCAAACTGAGCAAAGAGTAATGGCGTGAATTATTATAATATCTATATTATTATAGCATTCTTCCACAATGGTTTAGCTTTCTGAACTAGATTTGTAGGATTAAAGTGATTCTAAATTAGCCACAGATTGATGATCTAAAAGTTTCTCTAATAAGCCTAGGTTTCTATAAATAAAACTGAAGTTGTCTCATTTATATTTTCTGGTTTACAAGTCTAGACATGAGGTTGACTATATTAGTTCAGAATCTTTGCGGATACTCAAAATGTTATTGAGATTTCTAGCTTCCATGCAGCAGCTATAAAAAGACTACATAAGAAGTCAGTGTGAAAACAGCATAGGTTCACTCAGGATTGCATCAAAGACAAGTTTAAATAATAATGGCAATGTCTAGGATGTAGAAACACTTCAAAGGGACAGAGTACAAATGGATTCCTTATACTAAGTAGAGTAAGCAAGGATCTTCATTGTGTAGCAGTAATCTTTTTTTCATAGGGCATGACCATCTTGAAATAAAGTTGTTTATATCAGTGAAATGATTTTTCCCACTTCAAATGCATCCTTTTTAATCTGCCAATTCTTAATATATAATTATCAAGTCTCATCTTGGCTTGAAAATCTTTTTTAAATTAGAAGTAAATGAGAAAAAGATGCTTTCAGATGATTGGACAGAACATAATAGAAACAAGATGTAGATGCAGGTTCTTCTTGATTAAATTTAAAACCTCAAGAGGAAACTTTATTCTTCAAAACAATCAGTAAAAGAATTCCCCAACTACCTAAAGTGTAAATCAATATTCATTCTTTGGATATAAAGAAAATCGAAAGGAAGTGATCTTTTCTGCCTTATTAATATTACTGCTTCTATTTCCCCTTGTATTTCCTTCTTGCTTTCCTTGTATTTCTATTTCCTGGATCTTTATGAACAGCAAACCACCTAAGATAATAAATAGCTTTCTTAGGAAATTTAGAGAAGATGATAGCAATATTTTTTTAGGCTACACAGCTAGGGACTTTGGTAGGTCAGAGCATGTTTGGTTCAGATATACGAAGCATTTCATCTTTCATAGAAATCTCTCAAATTAAGTGAAATCAGGTATAAAACTCTCAGGAAACAATGGCAACAGTAGAGTACTTAGGCTTAAGATGACAGGGCATGCCCCCTGTATATTCGAAAATAATGTCTTGTGTTGTTTTCAACATAGTTTTATATGTTTTTATTTGTTTACTCAAAATAATGAGCCTCACAGTATTTCTGATAAAACCTAAAACCATGGCTGAAAGGACTGCATTATTTTCTACAGTTGTATAAGAAATATTAAAGAAAAGCACTCCTGAGATTTCTGTGCATCTAGATTATAAAACAGGGCATTGTTATCACAAAATGTCTGCTCCATAATTTATATCATTCGTTCACTATCACCCAAAGGACAAAATTCAAGTCCTTAGAAGAGTATATAAAACCCTTTTTGCTTTCTTTTCAGCCTCGTCACTCATTACTCTCTCACTTAGAATACTGATTCCAGTGTAGATATTGGAATACACCATACTATTTCATATTTTCTTGCCTTAGCACATTATGTTCTTTTTGCCTAGAATAATTTTTTTCTCTCATCTTTTTGTTTTCCTTGGAAGTTATTATTCTTCCTTCATAACTTTCTTTGGTAAGGGAGTACTCAAATAATGATGGCAACATGTCAAAAGGATCTTGGAGTCAACCTGAAGAGACTCCCTTTGGCTAAAACTGGGACAACTTAAGAACCAAAATCAATTAGGAGAATAACAGTTTATATAATCAATTTAATAAAATAAAAATAAGAATCTGTTAGCATATCATAATATAAATAAACAAGTGATTACATAAAATTCTTACAACAGATATCAACTGGTAAGTGAAGAAACATTAGAATTAGAAATTCACCACTTGGCAACCATCATTGTAATAACTGGTTCAGGCAAAAATCATCAAGGTTACTAAAATTAGAAAGTGAAAACCTCAGGAAAAATAATATTTATATCATCTCAATGTATATCCCCACACGATTCTTAGCTACAAAGAAAAATTGTAATTTTACAGTGGTGAAATCTGGAAGAGAATGAAAAATTAGAAGGTAAAAGCCTCATGAAAAATAGTATTTATATGGTTTCAATGCATATCCCCACAAGATTCTTAACTACAAAGAAAAATAATAATTTTACAGTGGTGAAACCTGGCAGATACCATCTTAACCAAGTGATCAGAGTTAACATGACCAGTAATGGCACAAAGTTACTGCATGAGCATCCTGAGATGATGCACTAAAGACACATCATCACAAATGAGGTATTACTGACAAAACCATCAGGAAACATCAGAAAAGTCTAATTAGGTAGTCTACAAAATAACTGACCTATACTCTTCAAAATGGCAAGGTCATGGAAGACAAAGAAAGCCTGAGGAATTGTTCCAGATAAAGGAGCCTAAAGGCACATGATAGCTAAAAGTACTGCATGATTCTGGACTGGATCCCAGATCAGAAGAAGAGAACTTGTTTTTTTCCTTTTGCTATAAAGAATATTATTAGAAAAAACTGGCAAAATGTAATTTGAGTAAGATTATATAATAGTATTGTGGCAAGGTTCATTTCCTGATTTTGATAATTGTACTGTGCTTATGTAAGAATATTTTAAATATTTTTTCTTTCTTTTAAAAAAAGAAATATACATTTGAATTATTTAGGGGGAAAGAATTATCACATCTGTATTTATTCACAAGTAGCTCAGAAAACAACTGTATTAATATACAGAGAAATAATAAAGCCAGTGTGGCAAAATGCTAACATTTGGGGAAATTTGGGTGAAAGATATATGGGAATTCTTTGTTCTACTCTTGTAACTTTTCTGAAGTTTGAAGTTATTTCAAAATAAAAATCTCCATCATTTTTAGTAGTCTCTTCTTTATGAAGCAATGCATGGCCATCCCATTTTGGTTCTGTACAAAGGCAATATAAAATACTCTTAAAATTCTCATTGCATATTGTATGAACCACTTACTTTACCGTACTTGCATTTATTTATATACATGTCTGTTTTCTTAACTAGATTATCAGCTCTTTTAGGAAGAAAAAAGTGTCTTAAGAGCAAGGCGGAAGAGTGATGTGAACATAGTGGTTACACAGAAAATTTCTGTTGAATGAGTTTTAAAGGCTTGACTTTACCCAGTCTAGAATATATACACTGACGTAGATGGGCTACAAAGAAAAACATTATATACAATTTTGTTGGGAACCGCCCTGCCTGGTATCAGAAGCTGTAACCCCTGCGTAGGCTAAGGCTGAGGGAACGACCTTGAAACCGTAAGCCAGCAAGGAGACAAAAGCTTATCTTCCTGTCAGGAGTGCCGCTTCTGCTCCTTTTACTTCACCCTGCCTGAACCCCAATGCTTGGTTGGTTAGCCAATGATGGGTAAGATTCCCCAAGGGGGGGAACAAACTAAGACAGGCTCGATCACGTGGGAGGCCCCCAAGAAAGGACTTTGGGGGCTACGGCAAAAAGGGGGTGATGGACCCTCACCCCCTGGCTTTGACAAAGCCCGAGTGCTCATTTCATCCACGAGAAAATCTCCTTATCTCTTGGTTGCCTTAGTTCCCCTTGCTCCACCTAAGCCTGAAACAATGACAGGGTGGTGAAGCCCTGTACTAGAAAGGGCGGGTTCCCCGGGTGATCAGGCCTAAGAAAGAATATGTAAGACCCTGTGAAACCTCCTTTGTTTAGAATTCTCTCAATTGAATGAGAAGGGTCCAAGGAGGAAGTAAGTTTGTTCCTCAAAGTTTTACAGCTCTTTGACCCTGACTCAAAGTAGGCCCTCAGAGTTCCTTGTTATTTGATCCTTACTTCCCTGCAATGAGTAATGAGCTTTACCTGAATTCTTGTACAAACAAACCCAATAAAAGGCCTGCTGGGACAGGAGAATGCGCGCCCTTCCCCCGAGAGGGTGGCCACTCCGTCCCTACTTCTCCACAGAAAATTGCCTGTTTCTGTGCATGTTCATTTCTCAAGTGTCGACGAGCCATCCGCAGCATTCCGCGGTCACTGCCGGTCGGTGATCACGCATAACAATTTCAATATGCTTTTTGCTAGAACTGTCCATTAAAAAAAAAAAAACTATTGCAAATGTTTGTTAACAATGAAAACAAAAGTTTTCTTCTTTCCTCTACTTTTTGATTAAAAAGTGATGAAAAGATCAATGTAGTAGTAAAAAGAAAAAGGAGAATTAGAAAATACAATGATGACCTCTTTAGCTAAGGTTCAATAATTAGAGAAATGGAAAATTACCTTTGTTTAATGTGTATACTATAAGTTTAAAACTAAATGATAATGCTGTAAACAATAATGTAAAAAATTTTTACAGGTTATTTTTGAGATCAGGAGGTTTAATACATAGAAAAATTATAAGGCCAAAGGAGAAAAACATAATTTATCTCCCATGATCAGGTGTGAACTATTTTATAGCTGTCATCCTTTGGCTTTTATTAGGATATTTTCAATTTGTCATATACAAGTAAGCTAAAAATATAATATTAAAGGTAAATAGACAACATTGGTTGAGAGAACAGGGTAAAAAAAGAAGTAAAAATGGTATTAAAATATAATCAATCAATAAATATATTTGCTAAAGAACATAAACAAAGGATAAAATTATTTAAAAAAGCTATAAATGTAGAGGTCAAGTGCTAATATTCCCAAGAAAGGAAAACAAGGTTTTTTGGGTTGAGGTGGCTTCAGATGGTCAATAGGAGTTCTTTGTGACTGTCTTTAGGAAGCTCAACTTCACTACAAGGTGTTCTTAAGGACTGAGAGCTCTTGAGGAAGGTCTCAGATTAGGATCCTTGGGTTTTTGCCCTTAATAACGTTAGTGCTGTATATACATTAATGATTGTGGGTTCTGGCTATAGACACCAGGGCAAAAGAAAAGCTTCAGACACAATCTTCCCCTGTCCTTCACTCTTCTTTCATCAGATCTTTCTTGTCTTTGCTTAAACTGTTGGTTAATTACCCTTTGCTTTGCTGTCACTCTGGTTTAGGAACAAAAATCTCACAGCTTGTATATTTTCTGTGCTGTGATTCCTTGGCTCATTTCTGTCCTGCTATTTTATTTCTGGTTTGGTGCCCTTTTTGGGTCTTTGAACTACAGCTTGTTTTGTTAGGCTAGTAGAATCCTTTTTTTCTAACCTTAAGTATCTAAAAAGCTGATTAAGAATTCTCTTATGCCCAAAGAAAGGGTTTGTCAGGAAACAATTTCAAAGGCATTAATATATAAATGTAAATGTATATATATTATTTTTTGTCAGCTTGAATTTGTAATGTTTTCATTGTAAGAACTACCGGTATTAAAATGCAAAATTAGAATTTTGTTTTCTTTAGTAGGTCCTTGTTCTAAACATTCTCTAGATAAAAGTAAAGAAAAAGTAATTTTTCTTTAGAAATCATAAGCTATTATATCTCTGAAAGTGGAATGCTTTCTAAGCATTAACTGTTCTCTATAATGCGTTGGGAAAAAAGACCAAGAGAAGTTCAAAGTCATCTTTGTAGTTGGAGGATTTTATCAGCTCATAAAATTGCATTTCCCTTAGTTAATCTTCCCTACATGATGGTGTTTTTCATAGTATTAGGTATGGGCACATACATCTTCAACTTCCAGAATGTCCATTCAATGACAGACTAATAAAAAAGTAAATTTCAGTTAATATCTTTTGTAAGATATAAACATTATTAAACATGATTTTTGGGCATGTGGTAGATATTAATTTCTTTAGTTGAGAAAAGGAAATTCTTTGAATTGATGATGAGTCACAGAGAATGTAAAGACTGAGCCTGTGACAGTGGTGAAAACAGAAATCTAGTTTTTAAAGTATTTTGCACATGATAGATAAAACCTATGTAGTTTCTTTTCTTTTTTTGAGAAAGTTCATTTAGCAAATTACAGAGGTAGTAGAGGAGTCAGCTGGCACAGGAAACAAGTTACAAAAGCAAAAGAAGGGCCCTTGGAGCTTAGGAGAGAGAAAGGCAAAGGTAGCCGCCGGGGGAGGAGGAGTACAAAGGAGGAGAGGAAAGGTTCGGGTGTGCTACAGAGAGGGAGAGCACCTATGCAGTTTATTCTATATTTATTGGTACTTGATATGGTCCAGGTCCTTCTCTACACCTAAAAAATGGGATTAATTTACTATTAATTCTGCTGATACAAGCACTACATTTTTTAAAAAAGCATATATCATAGTGTGACTATAACTACAGAAATAAAATCCAATCCAATGTATGTACTGGGAAAAAAGAATTATATGTATTAGTCATGGTTGTCTAAGTAGTATGATGAGCACGATATTTTATTTCCTAATTTTCTGTATTATTCAGATTCTTGACAGTGATCATACATCACTAAAAATATTTAATAAATGCTTTTTGATTTGAAGTAATTAGTTTCTTAGTCAATTCCAACCAATATCTTCCAAATTGTGATTCTAGGAAAACTTCTCAACAGCATCTGACTGTGTTTTTAACCATGAAAAGGTTCCTGTTACCCTAAAATTTAGACTACCTTGAATAATGTGCTAGGCTTTTCATAATCTGTCCTCTCTCTCATACATACCCTTAGTCCAGCTATAGCAAACAATAATTTCTAGTGCACAGCATGGTTTTTTCCATGCATCTGTCTCAACTGTCCTTCCCCTTCCAGTCCAACTAGCAAACACCTGCATATCTCTTAAGACTATGAAAATAAGGTATAGGTCACATCAATAAAAGGTACTATAATTCATATATTGCCCAAATTAGAAATTGGGGGTCATTTTTGACTTTCTTCTTTAAAAATCTGTATTGTATTTTTTCATTACTATTTAGCTCCATTATAGCCCCCTCCCCACAGCAATCATCACACTGCTGTCCATGTCCTTGAGTTCTTTTTCCTTTTTGCTCTATCCCTCCACTTTTTAATCCCCACTCCCTCCCCACAGCTGTCACCCCGCTCTACTTCCCAATGCTGTCAACTGTGATGTCTTAAATATTTTAAAAATCCTGCTTTTTTTCTATTTCTATTGCTTCAGCTTTAATTCAAGCTCTCATCAGATTCCTGCTTCTGATGTCACCCCAACTCAATCTATCCTCCACATAGTAGTAAATATTACTTCAAAAGTTCACATTTGACTTTGTAATTTTCATGTTTAAATTCCTTTACTGGCTTTTACAATAAAGTCCAAACCCATTAACGAGGCATTTAGGAGGTTCATCTGTAAAAACCGTACAACCAATTGGAGGTCACAATCTGGTCACTTCTCCAGCCTCTTCCTTTTCTTATCCCACCAAACCCTGCAACTAAATCTGCTCCTCCATCTGTGTGTCACAATACCTAGAGCATAATAAGCTCTCCATAAATGTTATATACTTGCATTACTATTTTTAATAGAGCCATTAGTTGAGATAAATAGACTTAAATTCCATGGAACACTGAAATAGTAGCTCCCTTCGCTCCTCCACATCGCTTTCTAGTGTTTTCTACCTTGCTGTGTGCCCACAAGGGGCTAGTATTTATATACAGAACAGTCTCTCTGTCCCCTGTGGCTTCTGCTTGATTTCATCCAATGGGAAGCACTGGCAGGAAAATGACGAACAAAAGAAGAGCAGAGACAGCCATTCCTGATGTCTTCTGTTCGCTGGATTAGCTACTCTGTTGTGACTCATTCTTTCATTAAATTCTTCATTATCTGGTCTGAGCGTGTCACGTGACTTCTGCACAACCAGACACAGTATATTTAGGAGAGAATGTAGAGACCACTATGGTTAGAGCACTTAGGTTTGGGGGCGGGGGCGGTTAGTGGGACTTGAGGTTAGAAAAGTAACTAAAACCACACCATGGAGGTCCCTAAATGCTAGGCTTTGAGTTTGAACTTTATCATATAAGCCAATGGGGAACCATTTACATAACTTATCATATAAGCCAACATTTTAAAGTTTTTAAGCATGGGAGTGGCACATATATCAATTTCTGGTAGACAACAAATTCAATCATAGAAAAGTTAAAAAATTAGTTCAAAGCCACATTTCTAAATACAGGATCCAGCAGAAATAATGCCATTGAGTGTGGTTGGTAGGCTACATGAATGTCTCGGATGAGACATTCGCATGAGATGGACAGCAATTTGAACATTTCACCTAAAATGTCATATGGTGTGCTTAAGTGTGATACTGTTATGTTACAGAAATACATGCTTATAATTTTGTAATAAAAGATTTTTATGTAATGAAAAAGAGGTGCTATTTGTACCAGACGCTGTAGACAGTAGGTCAAGATGAAAGAACCAGATCTCTAAATTTTTAGTTCAGTGTGCTGTTCCCACCTGTATCACAAAAAGAGAACTTTATTTCCTTCAACTTCATTTACTCAATATGAATTGAATACTCTCTGTATATGGCACTTTATTAGATTTTAGGGAGTGATGTTGAAATAAATAAAATGGGATTCCTATTTTCCACAGTTTCATGGAACACACAAATCAGGCTGTGTTTTGCAGAAAAAGTGAAACAAACAAACAAACAAACAAACCCTGTAACTGCTTATGTTTTAACTTAAAAAATACTATGACTGACAGCAAAGTGAAGAAATAATTATGATGGAACAAATTGTAACCATTCACAGATGAGGTGACAAAATAATAAAAAGGGAGAAACATCTGAAGCAGAATGAACAAAATAATACAGACTTCAAAGTACGTTTAGAGAATGAGGAAGCGCCTAACGAGGTTAGAGGTGAAGAAGATGAAATACGTGTAAGGCCTAAGGCCGGCCAATTAAGGAAAATTTTGAAGAGGCTTAGTAGTATAGAAAATAGGGAACTATTTAAGATCTTTTACAGAGAAGTGATGTATACTTAAAATTGTAATACCTGGCCAATGGTAGATTGGCAGGAAGAGAGACTGCAGATGTACAGAAGAGACCTGAACTAATGCAGTAGGAATTGGAAAAGGGGTATTAGGAAGAGCCATAAAAACGGGTTCTATGATAGATGGCGATTTGGGAAAGGGAAAGTAAATATTATGGTGAGATTTCAAGTTTGGCTAATAGGGAAGGTGGGAGTGTCATTAATTAAGGGAAAATTATAGAAACAACTTGGAGGGAAGGGTATAAATCTGGTTTGTGATGAAGAAAATGTGAGAAGCCAGCAAGACAGCAAGAGGTGATTCCAGTATGTAAAAGCAAGTGAGGTATGCAGTTTGGGAGAGAAGGTGGAACTATATTTAAGAGTCATTAGTATGGAGCAGGTAAATCTAATAATATACATTTCTTTCTTTCTTTTTTTACTCTGACCAATTTATATGTGTACAGTACAGTTTTGTTAGCTATATGCACACCGTTGTACAGCAGATTTCTAGAACTTTTTCATCTTGTATGGCTATAACTCTATACCTGTGGAACAATAATGCCCCATTTTCTCCTCCCTTCAGCCCCTGGCCACCATCATTTTATATTCTATTTCTGAGTTTGATTACTTTAGATATCTCAGGTAATATCTCACACAATATTTGCCTTCTTGTGATTGGCTTATTTAATTTAGCATAATGTCTCAAGGTTCATTAATGTTGTAGTATATGACATAAGTCCCTTCCTTTTTAAGTCTGAATAACACTTTCTAGCATGTATGTATTCATTTGTTGACAGACATTTAAGTTGCTTCCATATCTTGGGTGACAAAGTTCTTCCTCCGGTAGGGGGGTGTCCGAAGACAGGCCCAGCCACTCTCCTACAGCCTGGAGACCAGGTATTACTCAAGGAGCTCTGACCTGGACCGCTCCAGCCCAAGTGGATGGGACCCCATACTGTCATTCTAACCACCCCCACAACAGCAAAATTAGTGGGTCAGCCAGTGTGGGTCCACCTCTCCCGCCTTAAGCCGGCTCCTGCCTCAGAAAAGTGGTCAGCGCAGCTCACAGGAGATACCCGAGTCTGCTTCACTCGAACACTAGGTTCTCCCAATGAAGTTTCTACAGATCTGCCTTCTCTTCCTTCTTGCTCACCCATGCCTGTCAGACACCACTCCTAAACTACAAAGCAAATACATCTGGAGATTCTGCGTACGTGAAACCTATGACAAAGATAAAGATGGGCGGGTGGTTTCTCACCCAGTCACTTCCGCGGATTGCCCTCCCTCTGGGTGCTCTACATCCATCCTTCTCTCTGCTCCCAAAAGTAGCTTTAAAGGGCTAGACAGCTGGATTGCCCCGTACGGATGGCGTGCTCTCTGCTTCCTCTATGATCAGATGGATAGTAATTGCAAACTCTGGCCAGACACACATGGAGGCTGCCCCTACTACTATTGCAAATACCATGAATGGAGTACTCTCCAGCCTTGGCGCTTTACTATTTATGATCCATGGGACTCCAAATGGGAGCGGGGAGCAAAAGGAAAACTATGCCAAAGCTTCTCCTATTTGCATCCCCAGAGTTCCATTGAAATATACCGAGCTCTTATTCCAGGTCCATGGAATAAAACCCTATTAACTAATACCATATTAACACATGAACAATCCTTGCAAATACTAATCCGACAAGGAAAGCAGGAAAATACCCCTTTCTCTTGGCTAGGCCTCGTATGCCAAGGTATCCAACTCTTCAATATCACTGACATAGGAAAGGCTACCGACTGTTTCCTGTGTGCTTTTCTTGACTGCTCCCCCATTATGGCAGTCCTCATACCCACTCCTGTCAATGTTACAAAATCCCCAATACCTTTTCTCCTAAAAGATGTACCTCTCTTTCAAAACCTAATGAACAGTCCCAAAGTATGTTATACTACTGCAGGTACTTCCTCCTGCAACCAGACCGTGCAGATATTGGGAACCACCACCAGTCCTCCAGGTACGTTTTTCTGGTGCAATGGAACGCTGCTGCGGACCATTAACTCCTCCTCTGCCTTCCCTTGCTTCCTGACCTTGCTGACCCCACAGCTTCTGCATTATGGGGAAGGAGAGCTCAGGGACAAACTAACCATAAAGAAAAATGAGCCGTCTTCTTGCCCATACTAGTAGGTCTAACCTTCACCACAACCCTGGCAGCAGCTGGAATAGGCAGCGCTGGGTTAGCAGTTTCCAAGCCACTTGCCAATTACGGGCTGAGTTGGAGCAGGCCCCTGATGCCTCTGCCACCTCTCTGGCATCTTTGCAGAGACAGATAACCTCGGTAGCCCAGGTTGCCCTCCAGACCCGCAGAGCCCTAGACCTACTAACAGTGGAAAAAGGGGGAACATGCCTCTTCTTGCAGGAACAGTGCTGCTTCTATGTGAATGAGAGCGGCACAGTAGAAGAAAATACTAACACCCTACAGAATCTCACGGACAAATTACGCCAAGACCCCACCACTCTTGAAACAACAACCCTGGGGTGGCGTTCCCAACTCTTTACCACCCTGGCCCTGGTCCTAGGGCCAGTCATAATAATCTGCATACTATTAATGCTTGGCCCCCGTTTCCTGAGATTCCTCCAGGAAAGAATCCTCGAAGCCTCCCGCGTTACCTTGAACCAGATGCTGCGTCAGGCCCAAACCTACTCGCCCCTCCCTGACCAACCAGAAACAGCCACCCTCTAGCCCCTCCCCTCTACGTCCCCAGACAGCAGGAAGCAGCCAGATCGAACTCCGCGCACCCTATCCTATCGAAGAGGTCGGAATGTCAGGATTGGCAGGGTAGGACTAAATGGCGGGTCGAACTACTGCCTGGAAAAGACGGCTGATGTCAACCCAGGGAGCCCAAACGGTGGGCTTTGCCAAAATGGGTATCTGCATGGCAACCTGAGCTCGAAGAGAACCGCCAATAATATATTGCCGCTTTGTTTAAAAGGGACCAATCCCCAGCTCCCACGGAGAGTGCCAACCCAAAATAAAACCCCGCCACATTCCCTGTTTGGGCGCGACTTCCTCGGCCCCACCGTGCGGACCGGGAAGCCTTGCCCGAGTGCACAAACCCCAATAAAGCTCTATACTGCCTAACTTTGTGGCTGATTGGCATTTATTCCTCGGCAGAGCCTAAGAAAACCTTTCAGTGGGACTGCTGGATCATACGTTAGTTTCATTGTTCAGACTTTGAGGAAGCACCTTAAGCTGTAAGGAAGCTTCCCATAGTAGTCGCACCATTTTACATTCCCACCGACAGTACACAGGGTTCCAATTTTTCCACATCCTAACACTTATTATCGGTGTTTTTGTGATAGAGGCCATCCTAGTGGGTATGGTTTTGATTTGCAATTCCCTTATGTTTAGTGATGTTAAGTATGTTTTCATATGCTTGTTGGTGTTTGCTTATCTTCTTTGGAGAAATGTTCAAGTGTTTTGCCCATTTTTAAATTGTTTTTTTGTTTGTTCTTAACTGTTTTCTCCAAACTCTCGTAAGAGTTTGAGAAAAACTGGCTTTAATTATTTTTTAAAAGTTTGGCAGATTTAACAGTGAAGTGCTCTAGTCCTGGGCTCTTTGTTAGGAGGTTTTTGATTACTGACTCAATCACTTTACTACTTCCAGATCTGTTTTCATTTCCTCATGATTCATCTTGGTAGGCTGCATGTTTCTAGGAATTTATCCATTTCTCCTAGGTTGTCCAATTTGACGTAATTGTTCACAGTAGTCTCATAATTCTTTTTACTTATGCGGCATTAGTTGTAATGTTTCTTCCTTCATTTTTACTTTTAGTTAGTTGAGTCTCCTCACTTTTATTCTCAGTCTTGCTAAGCATTTGTCAAATTAGTAGATGTTTTAAAAAATATGTTAGTTTTGTCGATTTCTTCTATTTTTTTGTCACTATTTCATTTACTTTGGCTCTAATCTTTATTATTTTTTTTCTGCTAACTTTGGGTTTAGTTTTTTTTCCCCCTTTCCCCAGGTGTTTGTATAGTTAGGTTGTTTTCATTTTGTTGGTCTCAAGGTATTTTCTAATTTCCTTGTGATTTCTTCTTTGACATATTGGTAGTTTGAGATTCTGTTGTTGAATTTCCACATACTTGTGAATTTTCCATTTTTCCTATTGTTTCTGAGTGCTAGTTTGATTCCACTGTAGTTGGAAAAGATACTTGGAAGATTTTTTTTTGGATGGGGAAGTTTCATCCAATTTTATTTAAAGTTAGTACTGATAGCAAAAGACTTCTTATCATCATTTTGTTGTTTTCTGTCTTTCTCATAGCTATTTTGTCCCTCCTTTCTGCTCTTGCTGCTTTCCTTTGTGCTTTTAAAATTTTTAATATAGACCTTTGATTCTTTTTTCATTTTGTTTTTGTGTCTGTTTTGTAGGGTATTTTTGTGTTTCTATGGAGCTTACATAACCATCTTATAATTCCAACAATCTATTTTATGCTGATAATAACTTCAATCATATACAAAAACCCTCCTCTTTTTTATCTTCCCACTCCTACTTTGTTATTGATGTGACAATTATATCTTTATATATTGTGTATTCATTAACAGAGTCTTATAGTTTTTTAATGCTTTTATGTTTTAAATTGCCTGAATTAAAAGTGCTTTACATGCCAACCATTACAATATTATAGAATTCTGAATTTATCTGTTTGCTTTTACTGGTGAATTCCATATTTTAATATGATTTTGTGTTGCTGTTTCCTGTCCTTTTGTTTCAACTTGCAATACTGCCTTTACTATTTTTTTGTAAGGCACATGTAGTGGTGATGAACTCCTCAGCTTTTGTTTATCTCCGAAAGTACTTATTTATCCTTAATTTTTGAGTGACAGCGATACTAGTATTCTTAGTTGGCTTTTTTTCTGTAAGCACTTTGAATATATCATCTCCCTCCCCTCTGACCTGTAACGTTTCTGCTGAGAAAGACATGATAACTTATGGGAGTTCCATTATACATGATGAGCTGCTTTTCTCTTGCTGCTTTCAAAATCTCTTTGTCTTTTGACAGTTTGATTCTTCTGTGTCTTAGTGTAGGCCTCTTTGGATTCATCCTAATTAAAATGCTTTGAGGTTCTTGAATTTGATGTCCATTTCTTTCCTCAGAATTGGGAAGATTCAGCCATTATTTCTTCAAATAAGCTCTCTATCCCTTTTTCTCACTCCTCTCCCTCTGAAACTCCCATGATGCAAATATTAGTTGGTCTGCTTGATATTGTCTGGTAAGTCTTTTAAACTTTCTTTACTTGTCTTCATTTTTCCTATTTGCTCCTCTGATTTGATTATTTCAAATGATCCTTTTTTTTCAAGTTCTTCCTTCTGCTTTATGAAGTCTACTCAAATGTCTGGTAATTTTTTTTCTATTTGGTTATTATAGTATTCAGTTCTTGAATTTCTGTATAGTTCTCTTTTTTTATAGTTTCCATCTTTTTGCTGATATTCTCATTTTGTTCGTGCATATTTTCCTGATTTTCCACAGTTGTCTATCTGTGTTCTCCTGTAGATCATTTAGCTTCAAGGAAATTACTTTGGATTCTTTGTGATGAAATTTGTAGATCTCTGCTTCTTTGGGGTTTCTGGAAATCCATTTTATTCATTTGACTGGCCTATGTTTCCCTGTTTATTCATGTGCCTCATAATTTTTTGCCCCTGAGTTTATGCAACTGGGAAAATAATTACATCCCCTAGTCTTTGTAAACTGGTTTCATATAGGGGAAAACTTTCACCAATCAGCCCACTGGAGGTTCTGGGGACCTGTGAAAGCTTTTTGGTGTAATTTCTCTTGGTTGTGTGTATAATTGCCAAAGCAGAGGTTTGCCAGTACTTTTTTTCGAAGTCCGCAATCTCCTACTCCTTCTGGGGTCTGTCTGCAGTAGTGCAGGTGCAATGGTGCTGCAACCAGAGCCACTTGGCTCTCCTTTATTCTCAGGGGCGTCCAGGTTCCCAGAGTATGCTGACTCGCACGCCCAGAGTCAGCAGATATAGAAATGAGTCCTTTGTGCAGCCCCCCCAAAACTGAACTATGCAACATATACTTCGCTCTTCTCCTTTATTCCCAAGGGAGAAGCTGTGAGTTGGGTGCCTTCTCCACAGTTCCTTGAGCTACACTGGTCTCTATACCATTTCAGGCTCTCAAGTGGCCCCTACTCTCCCTTGCTTTCTGTGGCCTCCAGGCACCAAACTATGACAGTTCCATCAGTGCTCCAAGTCAAGAGAGACAGAAACCAGTTCCTCAGGCAGCCTTCTGAAAAGCTAACATGTCGTATGCATATTTCACTCTTCTCTCTTACTCTCTTCTGCAAGAGCCTGCAAGCGAGGTGTGCTTTGTTGATTGATCATGGCAACCTGTACTGGCTTGGGGGAGGAGAGGTAAACTGAAAAAAACTCTTATTCCCATTTTAATGCAGCTGTTCTTGGCTTTGCATTCACCTGGGGTGTTGAGACCTGTTAAATGGTTTTTGGACTTTTCGTAAAAGTATTTTGATCCATATGTTGTTGTTAAGTTGGTTTCTCTGTAAGGGTGGAATTTCCTACTTCACGATCTATTAACTTAATGTTTTTTGCTATAGCAGATATAATATTGACAATTAAGAGGCAGAAAAAGTTGACTAAAAGTGATAAATGAGTCACATTTTTTCATAAAAAATAAAATGTGATAATCTAAGACAATAAGACAAGAGCTAAAATTTAAATTAGTCAAACTAATTAGTTAAAATAGTTAATTACACTACCTTATGGAATTATTAAGTTTCACAAATAAAAAAATGTTTGACAACTTGGTAATTAAATTATATGAGGATATATGAAAGAGTTGATTTATTTAGGATATTGGATGAGAAAGTTGAGAAGGGCGGTGCTTATAAATTCCTCACTAAATTCTTATGGAAGTGAATTGCTAATTGTCTTTAGTTATGTAAGGAAAAATTGAATAAGTGGTGATAAGTGCTGTTGTCTGATCTAGTAAGTGCCAATCGATATGGTAAGGGATTAGACTGTAGCAGAAGAGAATTAGGAAAATTTTTCTAAAAACAAGAACTACAAAAATTTAGCATACTTCTTCAAGGACTATTCATATCCTTTTTCTTGGGAATCATAAAGGAAAAAAAGCTTCATGTTTTTGGTAGCAAGGTAAAAGAAAATTAACTAGGAGCCTTATCAATCTAGGGTAGATTGAAGGTAACTTGTTTAAGATCAGAACCAAAAAGCATGATAAAATACTCCAGGCAGGAGGTGGTTAGTTATTGGTCCAGAACCTGGGTGGCAGTAGTGAGAATGAATGAAGGGATAAGGCCAGAATGAAAACATGAAACACTCTGAAGAGAAGGAGCTGTTAAGAAAAATAGTATTGGTAAGAAAGAGATTAGTGTTTTTGCTAATGTTTACTATTTTCCTTCTCTGTTCCAAATCTGATTTCTTACTTGTATGTTCTGTAGTCCCTCACTTGCTCTGCTTGCTCAAATTTTCTTTTCATTTATTTACTTACTCACCCATTGAACTAATTTAGTGAGAGACAGTCATTGTGCTAGATCCTGGGAATTGTGCCAGTTAACGAGATAAATGAAGTGCCTGCAAGGACCTTAGGGTGGAGTGGAGAAAGGACAACTACTGTACTATGAAAAGGCTTGCAACAAGGTTTGGAAACTACAGGGTACTAGAGAACAATACAGGAAGGACACTTTGTTCAGATCTGAACAGTGATGAAAATCTTTGGATGAAATGCAGGATAAGTAAGAGTTATCTTGGGGAAGAGATAGGAGAACAACATTTTAGGAAAGAGGTAACTGTTTGTAAATTGAAAGTTTCATCTGGCCAGAGCACTGAATTCCTGGTGGGAGTGGTAGAGGGTGAAACTAGAGGTAAGCAGGAGCTAGATCGTAAGCAGCTTTAAGGAGTTGGGACACAAAGAACAATGAGAAGGTATTAAAGGGTGAATGGAAGTCATTAAAAGAATATGAAAGGTTTAGATTTGTATTTTAGAAATATAAAAGTGGTTGAAGGAAGAGGGATAAAAAGCACCCTAAAGATTTTTTGGTTTGGACAACTAGGTGTACAGTGATGTCACTCCTTAAGATATGTGAAGAATATAAGTTGTGAGATTATAAATTTGGTTTGGTCATGTTGAGTATTAGAAAATTGTGGAGTATCCAAGAAAAGATCTACAATAGATGGTTGGAGATATAACTCTGAAATTTAGGGAACAGAAGAATTTACTTAAGTTTTGTGAGTGGATGACCTTATTCATGCAGAATGTGGAATGTGAAAGCAAGGGCTTAGGACTCCGAAACACACTAATACTTAATGAATGGGCCCAAAGTAGAAGCCAACAAAGAAGATAGAGGAAAAGGAAACAGGAAATTTAAAAGAAGAGAACAAAAGCAAGGAAGGTAGGTAATTGTTTTAAGAAGGAGGGAGTGATTAAAAGTAGTATCCAATCTTGACCTGTCTTCCTTTAGGCTTTCCCTTCTGTATACACCCATTTTCTTAAAACTAGGCCCTCAGAGGTGGCAGCCAGATTATCTGATAATTTATCTAAGATTAATGAATTCTACAGGCTTAATTTGTTACCATAACCAGTTAACAGATTTTCTTGGAAGCGGTAGGTTTTTTTTTAGAAGGTGATGTCTCCACACTAAAGAGCAGTTGTTATAACAATAACAGTAATATTAGTAGTACTAGTAGTAATAGCAATAACAACAGCTAACACTTATTGATTATTGTGTACCAAGCATTTAGGTGTTTAATACTCACAACAACCTATGAGGCGTATACTTTTATTAGCATAAAGGGAACTGAGGTGAGGAAAGTGGGACACAGAGATAATGAATGCGCACTTGCTCCAGTTCCTACAGCTAGTAAGTAGGGAAATCAAGATTTGAACAGAGGTAGTTTAACCCTAGAGCATCTCTTCTTTTATAAGGTGAGACAATGAGGACAGGTGTTTGATACTTGCAGATTTTCACTGTATCTCAATTTACATTAAAAATGCAATGACTTGTTCTGCTTATGTGTAAGCCTCAATTTGAGTAGATCAATTTAAAGGGTATAGGCTTGTTAAAACACAAATATTGCTTATTGAAAATTGTTTTATTGTGTCCCTAAATTAGAATTAACATTTGGGATCTATAGCATTTTCAATATTAAGGGAGTTTAATGAACTGGATCTATCATTATAGGTAATATTTATCAAAGCTGATGGTTGTGGGGTGATGGACAGGTTTCTTAAGTATACTTAAGATCACTAGTATTAAAATAATGACAGCAAAAATAGAATATAGTGATCCCTTACCTATCGTGGGAGTTACGTTCCAGAGGCCCCCGCGATAGGTGAAAATCCACGAAGTAGCGGCATTATATTTATTTTATATTTATGTATATTTTAAGGCTTTATAAACCCTTCCCATGCTCCTATAAACCTTTCCCACTCTCTTATAAACAATTCATATGCTCTTAAACACTTTCTACACTCTTAAACCTATGTAATTTTAACAACATATAAAATTCTATATGGGTACTCACCAGCAAAGTATACAAAATCCTGCAATATACAGAAAACTCTGTGATACAGAATTAGATATATATTTTTAAAAAACCCACGACACACTGAAGCTGCAATAAGTGAACCGCGATACAGCGAGGGACGACTGCATCTGACATTTATGTATGAGTATTAAAAGTATGTGAACAAGCCTGGCTGGTGGCTCACTTGGTTGGAGTGTCATCCTGTACAGCAAAGGGAGGTGAGTTTGAATCCCTGTCAGGTCATAGCTGGGATGTGGGTTCGATTCCCTGATCAATATTTGTCTCACATCAACATTTCTCTCTCTCTCTCTCCCTTCCTTTCTCTCTAAAATCAATAAACATATCCTTGAGTGAGGATTAAATAAAAGTATGTGAACAAGAAGATAGAAGTAAGATTATAAGTAAAAATAATTTATTATTTAATAGTTTTAAAGTTTAATCTCATTTCTGAAAACTTTGGAATACTGAAGTATTAAGATCAGTGAGAGGAACTTTAAAAACTACAAAGTTCTGTTGGTTAGTGTAAGGCTAGAAAACTTTTACACACGACATAGAAAAAGCAAAGCCTCACAGGAAGTTAGGAGCTGCAGATACACTAACATGCCTAAAAATTTTCATTTAATATTCCTGGTAAGAATTTTGATGAGTGATATTTATCTTTTCTACATCCACTGAACCCTGTTCTATTATATAATAAATGTCTCCAATAAAATGAAAATGTCTTCAAGTAAACATGTCTTTAAGACAAAATTTTTAAAAAATTAAAAGCCCATTAGAAACGATGAATGTGCTAGTCTTTGAGAACTGACAAAACAATCTGGGAGAAAATACTGTTCGAAAAGGAGAGCAATGCCGAGTTAGTTACAAAAGAGAACCACGGGAAGTCCCTTATTTCGGCAGTAACTCAACTGAATCATTATTTTATTTTCTTGCTGCTGAGATAGTAAAATCTCTTAATTCATTCAAAAGAGAAAGTCAGTTTTGTCTTTATATTAGCCAAAACACAAAGTCTCCATTTTACTTATGTTATAGTTTATTGAAATAAGAATGTCAGAAATTAGCATAGAATTCGACACCATAGTTAAATAAAGCAGGATGCCTGTTCATGAAGTTAGGGTGCAGATAAATTATGTCGCACCCTAGGAATATTTCTGTCTGGATAACTACTATTCGCTATTACATTAGGACAATCTAACAACAGCCAGAAGGGAGGGGGAAGGGGACAGTGGGAAGAAAGGTTTTCAGGAACTACTACAAAGGACACAAGGACAAAATCAAGGGAGAGGGTGGAAGCAAGGGAGGGAGGGAGGGAGGTTTGGTGGGGGTGGGGGGAGGGGTGGGGAGAAAATACTGACAACTGTAATTGAACAACAATAAAATAATTTAAATTAAAAAAATAATTGAAACATGACTATTATTTCACTGTCTTCATTAATATAACTTTAGTAATCCAGAAAATTCTTGTTTAGGAAGATAAAACTTACAAGTTACTTTATTGTTCATTCTAGGAACTTCCTGAAAGTCTCTTAAATAGCTACCATCAAAGACAGTTTTACACACCAAGACCCTTTAAGCCCTCATCCCCAAATCCTTGCACTGGAGGTGGCTTGGGTACTGCTGTAGCGCACAACTCCTTCCCAAGAACTGAGCACATTGTGGGCGCAGGGACCCTGGTCTCCACTGCTCGCCATGGGGTGACCTGTTGCAGGATTAGTGAATGGATTGTCCTGCCTGGCCCTGGGCCCTGGGCCCTGGGCCCTGGCTGAAGAAGTGGGTGGACGGGCACCTGGGGGGAAGTGCAGAAAGGGGGAGGTGCCTAGAGTTTGGCACAACAGATCATACTAGTCCTAAGTTTGACACTGATATGTTGGTTTCTGAGGCAAGAAAATACAAGAGACAATGTGTGATAAAAGCTCTGCCAGAAATGAAATATCAAGATTACTTTGTGACTGGGAGTGGAATCTCCACATGCGGTGGCCTACTTCATTGTGAAAACGTACAAATATCACAGAAGGTAAAAGTGAGTTGTACAAGTGAACATGTCATTAAGATCCAAAGGAAGACAGACTAGAAGACAATATTAAGATAGCAATACTACCTGAAGCAATCTATGGATTCACTGCAATACCTATTAAAATCCCCAAAGCTTTTTTTTTCTTCCAGAAATGGAAAAGCCAATCCTCAGACTCATATGGAATGGCAAAGGGCCCTGAGGAGGAAAAATAATACAGAACAAGAACAAAGTTGAAAGACTTTCACTTCCTAATTTCAAAATTTACTATACATTTATAGTAATTAAAACATTGTAAGACTGACAAGGGTAGACACAGATCCATGGAATAGAATTGACAGCCCCCAAATAAACCAGTACATCTATAGCAAATTTATTTTTGACAAGGATGCTAAGGCCATTCAATAAGAGAAAGAATGCTCTCTTAAACAAATGACACTGGGAGAACTGGATATCCATAAGTAAAAGAATTAAGTTGGATCCCTTCCTCATACTACATCAACCTTCAACTTCACACTGCAACACAATCTCTTTCTTGGAGTAAAAAAACCGACTCATTGGTAGGTATCTCTAAAATCCTCTGATACCTATTCCACGTCTTTCATAACTGCCACCCCGGACATTTAAAATACAAACAGTATTTACTCCATAATATCATTCCTGCTAACTTGATAGGCAGGGCATACTGAATAAATGAAATTGCTTAGATTAAGTATTCTGATGGTTTCCTTCCTGGAAAACCCTGAATACTCTCCTATTTGTGATGATTACATCTGATTTGGATATTGAAGTTCTCAAGGAGATCAACCCCAAACTGAAGATTTAAAAAAGCTGCCACACCTTTTACATTTTATGGGCAAAATTTCAACAAACGTAGGAGAATTGCTAGGGTTGAACCCATTAAGATTCAAATCAAGCCATCTAAACCTCTACCCCTAAATGCAAAATATTCTTCTATTGTTTTCATTTTACAGATGAGAAAACTAAGGCAGTGGAAAACATACTGCAAGGAGCTTCCTCCAGAACACGTTTTAGTCCGTCAGTTTCTTTTTTAAGAAAACAACAACAACAACAAACAGATCGCTAGATTGTTAGATAATTTCTTTTTAAAAAGTAAGAAAAGTGGGCATTGATTTAAAACTCAAAATCCTAATAACTCAAGGGAAATTATGGATTTCTTTCTTCTTTTCTCAAGCCTCTTTACTTCAAGCTTCACAAGGAGCCCTGCAAGCAGGGAAGGGGCTGCGTGCTAGGAATTGGAGAATAGCGGGCCATTTACACACCACCACCGAGGCTAAACAACTCTTTCCTGGGAAGTTTCATGAGATTACAATGACAGTGACTCGGCTGCTTCAGTTATAACCTTGGCCTCTCACAGAAGAGTATGTGCTGAGTTTGGGTAAAAATGTTCTTATTTGCCTGTAGACTTGTCTGGGATCACTGATGCTACTAAAAAATCCACGAAGCAAATAAAGAAGTCAGGAAATTGGGTAATTTGACTAATAACCCTGTATCTTGTTCTGAAGGCTCCTTCAACTGAGAAAGGAATTTATCCTCTCAGCTTAATGTTATTGTTACATTCCCTCCAATTTTACCGAGACGTAGTGACACGCATTACTGGGCAAGTTTAAGGTGTGCAGCATTATAACTCGCCTTTCACGGACTGTGAAGTGATTACCACAGGAAGTTTAGTTAACATTATCTTCTTATATTGACACAAACATTTTTTTCCTTGTGATAAGAACTCTTAGGATCTACTTACTCTCTTAACAACCTCCAAGTATACCACACAGCAGCATTAACTATAGTCATCATGTGGTATATTACACCCCCAGTACTTATTTATTTTTGGAAGCTTGTGTCTTTGGACTACCTTCATCCGATTCCTTCACCCAGTACTTCTGGACCTCTGGTAACTGCAAATGATCTACTTTTCTATGATTTCTTAATTCCACATAGAAGTGAGATCATATAGGATTTACCTTGCTCTGACTTATTTCACTTATCATAATGCCCTCAAGGTCTACGTTGTTGCAAAAGGCAGGATTTCCTTCTTCTTTTTTTTAAATCACAACTTCTTCATCCATTCATTTGTTGATGGACATTTAGGTTCCTTCCCTGTCTTGGCTACAGGGAATAAGGCTGCTATGGTCATGGGGGTGCAGGCATCTTTTCGAGACAGTCATTTTGTTTCCTTTGTACCCAGAGTAAAATTGTTAGCATTTGGTATTTCTAATCTGAACTTTTTTGAGGAACCTTCATACTGTTTTCCATAGTGGCTGTACCAATTTACAATCCCACCAACAGTGCACAAAGGTTCACTTTTCTCTAATCCTTGCCAGCTGTTTCCTTTTGTCTTTTTGATGACAGCCATTCTGATAGGCGTAAGGTGATATCTCATTGTAGTTTTGATGTGCATTTCCCTTGTGATGAGTGATGTTGAGCATCTTTGCATGTGCCTGTTAGCCACTCACATATCTTTTTCTGAAAAATGTCTATTCAGGTCTTTGCCTATTTTTACTTGGATTATTATTATTATTATTTTTGCTATTGAGTTGTATATATTTTGGATATTAACCCTTTATCAGTTACAAGGCTTGCAAATATTTTTCCCATTCCCAATGCCGTCTCTTCACTTCACTGATAGTTTCTTTTGCTGTGCAGAAGCTTTTTAGTTTGATGTAGTTCCACTTGCTGAATTTTGATTTTGTTGTTTATCCTTTAGGAGTCATATCCAAAAAAATCATCGCCAAACTCATGTAAAGGAGCTTCTTTCCTATTTTTTTTCTAGGAGTTTTAGGGTTTCTGGTCTTACAGGTAGGTCTTTAATTTATTTTGAGTTAATTTTTGCGAGTGGTGTGAATTGGGTGTCTAGTTTCATTTTTTATACGTGAATATCCAATTTTCCCAGCATTATTACAGAACAGACTATCTATTTTCTATTAAGTATTCTTGGTTCTTCTGTCAAATATTAATTAATCACAGATGCTATTGATTCTGTTCAATTGGTCTACGTATCTGTTTTTATACAAGCACCATATTGTTTTGAAGGAACAAAAGTAGAAGGAATAATAGGGACCCATACAAGAAGGATCCATCCTGTTTCCTCGGGGAAACTCGGAGAAGTCATCACAGAGGAGATCACATGAACTCAGTCTCAACAGACAGGAATTTGCTGGGAAAACAAGGAGAATGGATATTTTCTGTAGCAGAGGGAAGGGTGCAAAGGAACAGAGGCAGGACAGTACTGAGAGAACAGTGAACTGCTAATAGGGTCTGTAATGACGGCAATACAGTAAGCCACGGCAGAGGAAGAAACAAAGTGAAACAAAAGTAGCCTAGGTGAGCAATGGGATACTGAGGTCAGGAAGTTAGAAGAGCTTATGCAGGTGAAGGAATTCTAGGTGTGGCTGGGGTTGTCAGTGTAAGTAATACGGTGGGACTGAGAGGAAGGAATTTTAACTTACAGAAGTCACAGAACGATGAGGCTCTGATGTTGGATGTGCTCCCTACATGGATCTAAATGGCTCTATGGACCACCTACATGACACCTTCACCCTAAAAAACCATGACAACAAAAACCTGGACCTTTGTAATGTCCTGCCAAAATGATTAATAGCCAATAAGCAAGTAAGAGCATGAACTGAAATGAAAGACAGTCTTAACAACACAAAGATCCATCAGAGGTGAAAAAGGTTCAAGAAGTCTGTTCTCTGTAAGAAATTATTATTATTACTCCTGATCACCATAATCACTATCAGTTTATCCATTATCATCTGAAGATCAACCATAAATGGAAATTGTACAGTAACCATAATACATCACTTTAAAGTTCATTTATCCCTATTATTTTATTTTAGTGAATATTCAATCATCATTCCCTTGACTCTTAGGTTTCTTAACCTTAGTATGGAACTATAAGACTTCACATCTCTTATAATTGAAGAGTCTTCTTCAGATTCTCATGTCTTCCAAATGTGAAAACTCACAAAAGTATAGAAGTTAAATAGAGCTGTTCATGTTTATTCTTACATAACTCTGACATAAAGGTCCGAGCAAACAATTGCAATGTGTTTATCTCTCAACCCAAAGGTTTCAAGGTAAGGTAACAGATTCACAATACAAAATTGGGAAAAATTTACGTTTAGGAAAATAAAATAAAAATTAATTTTTACCTATTTCAAGTACTCCAATTACATTTTGATTGTTAAATAATAAACACAGTCTACTGAAAATATAAATCATCTCATTTACTAAAACTTCCAGTAGTGTATCACAGAGACGATTTCAGTATGATCCAACTCTACTTTTTCTCTTAACGAAGATTAGAAAGAAGAAAGGATGACACCATTAATATTAAGTCAAAGAGAATAATATTAAAATAATTAGCACTTACGTAGGACTTTTCCCTTAGGATTCTAAACCTTTTAAGGGGCAACCTTCAATGTCACATAATTTCAAGGATACAGGTAAGGAAAAGTTATTTATAGCTCCTTTTTATAAAATAAGAAAAATGAATAATATAAAAAGTTAAAGGACTTCCAAGTCAGTGTTACTAGTAATCAAACAAAAAAATAAAATAAAGGTTTCTTCATCCACAGTTCAGGGCACTATTTCTAAAACATGGGCCTGTGAAGTAAAGAACTTTCAGGAATTCAAATTCACAAAACGATTATGATGTATCCTCTCAGGAGTCATTTTTTGCTTTTTAGTTAGAGACTTTTAGTGAATTTATATTATTATTATTTTCAGTTAGTCTGTTTTTAAACAGCTTTTTGTCAGTGGGCAGTGAAACAGGGCTCTCATCTTGGAATCACAGAGGAGCCCATTACTACCCTAGCTAGGAGTGCTATCAACATTTTGCTGCCAGCTTGCAAAAACAATTAGAATAAGGAAAACATCCATTGATATATTGATACTAATACTTTTAGAAGGTAAAAACCCTAATATTCATATTCTTGATATAAATGTTACCTATTACCTTCTTCATTCTTCTACCAAAATGTGATTTTTAGTTCTCATTCCTGGTGAACCACAAGTGCTAATTCCGTAGTCCATCTAAAGTAAGGACATACTTACTGGCTCTGAGAATGTTTTCCTTGCTGCTGCACCTGGACTGCACCTGCAGAGAAAGCATAAACTCAGTAATTTAGGGCTTGGAACACAGATAGCCAGAGATGCACACAGTCCTACTGGGCAAGCTCCTGAGGTCTAGGAGCAAAGGTTTTATATACCTCAGATACCATGACTTGTTAGTAAAAATTTATGACATTTGTTCCATTTATTTTATATTATCCTTTCTTCACTTTAAACAACTAATTTACAGAAAAAAATTGGGACTATAATATTATAAATGTGACAGAGGTAAAACCAAAGGCAATTTTTTATTGATGTGTATTTGAAATTAGTATATGGAAAAAAATTCAAGTTACCATATATTCAGTTGTGAAACAGACAGTTAATCTTAAGGCATTATGAAATCTCTTGACTAGAATAATGCAATTCAAGTAATAAAGGTTGTAATCAAATACTCTATTGTCTTTTGTGGTTATATATGTTAATAAAACAAAAAGAAAAATCTTCAGATACAATATTTATGTGTGATTTTAATAACATTTGTTATTTATTAATATTGGTTATAAAAGATGCTTCTGTTGGAAATCAATGAGCTTGAATACATTCATCAGTTCTTATGTGTGTATACAGTTTATCAATCAGAAATCCTTAGGCTTTGATTCAAATATTTTGGTTCAAAGTGGGACATTCTTTTAAATGCTGAAAAACTGTTGAATTCAAGAGCCACATTGAATGGCACTACCACTTATTAATTTTAGAGAAAATTGTATTTAAACTCCACACCTCTTCTTCCCATTCCACAGCAGCTTGCCCCAAATGGATATATACACAACAAATTAACTTCTATCGCTTAACACAATCTACTATTGTAATGAAACAACTTATGAAAGGAATGTTGCAACTTAGGGTGGGTTATGGTTGTCCGTCCCTGAAAAAAGCAATTGTTAATGCTTAAAAAAAAAAACAATAAAAAAATCACAAACATACAAAGAAGAAAAACACACACACACACCAAAAAAAAAAAAAAGAAAGAAAAGAAAAAGAAAAAGAACAGAGGAAAAATAATTCCAGATGTTAAAGTTATTCTCTTTTGGACCAGATTGTTAAGTTAATTTTAAATACAATAGAATAAAGATGTCATCTAAAACAGTATTTTTATATTCTTTTACTCAGAAATTTTATTGAGGAACAATTCTGGACCAAATGGGAAAGAAATTAATGACTACTTAAAACAGTACAGGGAGGAAAACACAAGAGCAAGAAAAAAAAGAGAAGAGAGGGGCTTGAAGGGGTAACTCTAGTAAATAGAAAAGAAAGTATGGGTTTATCAAAAGGACAATATGTAAATGCAGAATGTTCTGCTATTTCTTATTGGGAACTCAGACCAAGAAGGTAAGAATGACTGATGAACTTGCTGCAAGATAAACAAGCAAGTTGGCACACCATGGAATGAAAATAAGTGTAACTATATCACTACAACCTTAAAGGAGAAAATAAACAAACACTAATAGAAAAATTAATAGACAAGCTTAATACAGAGATAAACTACGTTTTAAAAAGCGATTCAAAGAACACAAGAGAAAGCTAAAGAGTGAGGGAAAAATCTGGGAGAGAGAAGAAAAAGAAAGGGGAAAATGTTTAAAGACAAAAACAGAGTTCAAAGAAGTCAAATGGAAGTCAAGAAAGTCTTCAACAAGATGTAGAAACAGAAGGAGCCCAAACCCATAACGCAAAGCAATGTTTGCGAATGGAAAGCAGCTCCTTTGATCAGTAATAGTTACTCTTAAGTCGTAGCCTCTATTCCTCCAGAGTTCATCTTTAAGCCCTTCCAATCTAGAGTGGAGCTAGTGTATGGATAGAAACAAGAGATTTATAATGAACAGAACAGTTCAGATGAGTAGTTTAATTTTTCTCATCAAATGTTTCAACAGATTTGTATAATGTCTAAATGGAAATGGTGGTGAAGAACTAGCTGGCTTTACCAAAATAACAAAACAAAAAACAAACCCAAACCAAAACAACAATAAAAGAACACCATCTCCCTTCCTTAGATGGCTTAAAAAATTAACAAAAGGTCATTCATACCATAAATTTAATAACTAAACCTAAGTTTTGCTTTGTGGTACCTCAATTTAGAACTGTATATTTCAAACTGTTTTGGAAGAGAGATTTGGATGATAAAAACAATTCAATTCCCTGAATCTGGGTTATTTATTTAGGATCACAAATTGTCAACAGCAGTATAAACCAATGTTTTCTCATTTATGTTACATTGGGTATTCCCAGAGTTTAGGGAAAACACTTTTAAAATAAATAATTACATAAACGTTACTTTAGTGATCTTAAGTATATATGTAAAAAAGTTGAGGAAAATAATTAAAAAAATTTAAAAACATTTATGCATGTAGCAGATGCCCCTCCCTTGTACATCATGAAACTGGTCATGTTTACATATTTACTTCATTTTATAAAATCCCAATATAAAGATTTTACCTAACTCACAATGAAATGGAATTTACTTGCAAGAATAAAGTTGAGAAACAACTACTGTTCTTGTTATTACACATATGAACTACAAAGAAGATAACATGGGTCTGTCTTAAGTTTAATGGTATACTGTTTTATTTTTCTTTATCTTACCCTGGCTTTTCAATGGAAATTAAAACAAAATTTGAAAAACAAAATAAAGCCAAGATTTTGAAGCCTAATACCAATTTGTCAAGAATTAAAAATGAAAGGTATGGTATTGGATTATTTATTACTTTATTCTGTTGGAATACATCTGACTTTATGGTGTTGACAATGAAGTCTCTTTTCAACTGGAATCAAAACTAAAACAATGTGTAGAAACAGTGTATTATATTAAAGTCAATGGAGGAAATTAAATATACAAGAGACTTACTAAAAATATAAATATTATTTACTAATCAAGACTGCTTTCAGACATCTAATAATTCATTTAATTCATTTCAACATGTGTTTATATGTGTAATATAATTTTGCTGAGGATCACATTGTCTATTAACAATTCTTAAAGTCATGAAATAGAAAACAAAAGGGGGAGAGGACATAATAAATGGTAAGGGGAAAAATGAAAATGCTTTAAACAAAGCCAAGAAAATTTTAACAAACAACCACAATCTGTAGATACAGTTAGAGAAATGACTTACCTTATGCTTAGGTCATAACAAGAATAGCACAGTGTTTAAAGTCAGCTCTTCATTATGGGAGGTACAATTGAAAGCCATAGGTTATAATAACATGAATTGCTACACAGAAGTAAAGACTTTTTCAGCCCAACATGAAAAGCTAACTCTTATGGGAGAACATTTCAACTTATGTTTAATGCAACATGAAGAACAGTTGAGGGTGTAAACATTAAAACACATGAATCTCACACCAATAAGAGAGAGACAGCCCAGTCTCTCAGGAACACAGAAGATTTAATCTGTGACCATAATCTGTGACACATATGGGAAGGCACATCACTCTAACGTTGAAAGATGCATGCATGACGTATAACCACCCTCTGACAAGCCTCCACCCCAACCGCCATCCCACTCGTACACACACAAGCCCACTAAGACACAGGGAAAGAATGTAGTGCCAAGCTGTTATGAGGAAAGCAGGACACACAGAAGCGCAGCAGTGGTCATGTGATTTGAGAGGTGTTCTTCCCTGAAACCATCCCATCACCATGCTCACTTAAAGAAGCCAGGAAAAGACCCTCTTCAATGCTGCAGTAGCTACGAGCCCCCAGCATGAAGCTAGTGTGGAATTTTGTTCACCGTTCCCTGCGATGTCAGGGGCTCTCCAGTGGAAGCCAGATGCGCAACACCAGTTAGTGGGGTACAGTGTGGGAATAACAAACACCCTTTCCCTTCTGCATCTCGCAGAAGTGAGGGAGGACAGAAACAAATAAAATCAAACCCACATTAAGAATAGGTTCATAACAATATAAATATGTATAAATATTAAAATAAAGATTATATTTGACTGCAGGTTAATACAACTTAGGTTTCCTAAGAACTGTCTCTATTTTGCTGCTTACCAGGCTAAAAATATGTACTTTTTCTCTATAAACACTTGGAATAAATTAGTCAATACAATATGGCCCAGTGAAAAATTCTGAGCAGTTGGTCACATGGGGTTAAAGTCAAGAACAAAATAAATCACCTTTGAGGGATGTTAAGCCCTCTCTGCTTGTAGCATAATTTTACTGGTCAGCAGTCATATTTAAAATTAGAAATTAAGCTTCTACATATCTGCTTACTCATGTAATCTGAGAAATTCTATGGCAGGTTTTTTTTAAACACCCAACTTAAATTTTAACCTTTTTACATTTTAGAAAGCAAACAACAAAAAACTATTTAGAAACATTACTGACTTTCTTTCCTGTGTGCTTTTCTCTATGGTCAGTCAAAACGGGCTGCTCCCCTTCCTGTCAATAACGGGGTCATATCAGCTCTTTAGGAAAAAATTCAAATGTGCTTTTCTGTAATTGAGGATAGTAGTTAACTTCATCTATTTTATTTTTTGTATGACATGAATTTTGAGTCATGCGTGGCATGCAATTTAGTTAGCAGTTTTTTAATTGCTCGAAGATCATTTACTTGTATCACCATTTTCTGTTCCTCATCCTATTCTCAGCAGGCCGGAATACCTTCACCTTCCTGTTAGTGTGCCTGCATTTTAGGCTCGAGGTCATCCTTTAACCTCAGTTTCCTCATAAGAAAAGAAAGACTGTGGGGCTCAAAGGAAGTAAGTATCAGTGATTTTAGCTATCGAGATGGAAACAAATGTCAGGAGGTGTTACCAGGGGGCCACTGACAGTTGTGAAATCACTCCACAAGCACACACGCTCTTACTGTAACTTCCTCATCAGCTCAAAATAGAAGCAAATACTTATTTTTAATTCAAAGGAAGAAATTTATTCATGTACAGTTGTTTCTCAATAGGGATCGACCAAAACTTTTTGGAAATGTCATAGCCATATGGCCATATGTACTGGTAGGAAGGCAAGCCATATAAAAATCTAAGGCATGGGCGAAGTCTGAATTACCTCCTCTATAATATTCCTTGTATTCTCGAACTCTTAAGATTGTAACAAGCTGATTCCTCTCTGTAGAATATCCTATTGCTTATTTTCTGATCCAAATACAACTTGTTCTTTAAGATCCAGTCTAAAGAAAAAAAATCCAGCCTAAATTATACCAGGTGCAAAAAATATTGCCCAAATTCCTTAATCAGAAATAAAATAATTTCTTCCTTCCCTAAACTTTTAACAGCCTCATTGAGATACAAATAACCTACCATAAAATTCACTCATTTTAAGTATACAGTTTTATGACTTTTAATATATTTAAATGGCTGTACAACTATCACTACAACCTAGTTTTAGGTTTACCTAAGCTCTTAAAGCCTCTTATCTGAACTAATATTTCAATTATTGATGCAGGTCCCAAAGTATGCTGTAGGTTCTGGAGGGAAAGGACTTGACTCTAATTCTCTTTATATTCTCTTTCTACTAAGTCAAACATAGTGCTTTGTACAGAGTGAATATTTGCTAAATTTGAATATTTAGTTTGTAGTAATTATACTTTTTCAATCTCAGATTAAAAATGATTTTTATAGAGTCAGTATGATCATAGCCATTCCTGTACTAGCTTAAAAATAATTTTTACCTGGGTCTGCTACTATTAAGAGATATAATATGAAGAATATGGATTGTATCTAAAAAATATATGGGGCACCCTACAGAATAATCTTAAAAATTTGGAAAACACATTACTATTATTATTACTTAAGGTTATTAAATAGTGACATGTGGAGTACATAAAGGTATTCTATACCAAAAGTTTCAGTTCAGGTTAAGAAGATTCCTTATTTTCTAAGAGAACAGGATATTCTATACCTCATACAGCCAGATCACTAGAGTGAGAGATAATAAAGATTTTTGATGCATCATGGCCCCTTTCACTTCAATTTTTCTGACTTATTACACTTATTTAAGAATAATCTATGAAAGAACAAAGTTCATTGAATGCTATTTATTCATAAAAATAAGAGGACAGAAAAAAAGAGCCTCATTGGCATTTCCTCAGATTATTTGCCTCTTTGGCCTACCCCCAAACAGAAGGTTTGATTTAAACATTAGGCAGCAACTCAACAATCTCGGACCCTTAAATTCTATTTCTTTCTCTTCCCACTTCTTATAGCAAACATGGATGATCGGTCTAGAAAAGCTCTCTTCCGTAAGTCCACTCATTCACTTTATATACAAATTAGGGTATAAGTATTTGGCTCATCTGAGCCTAATGACAACTCATTCGTGTTCAATGAGATTTATGATATCACAACACATATGCAGCTTAAGAACTCAAAATTTTGGTTTATTTCTGACATAAAAGGCAGCACAATAATGGGAGTGTCCAGTGGTATGGTTTCTAATATTGGTTTTTCCTTTTTTTAGCTGTGTGGCCTTAGACACAACAATCAGCATCTTGAAGTTTTAATTTCTTTATCCATAAAATGGGGGAAAATTAAGTAGGGTAATGTATGCAAAAGTGAAAACTATTACAAATAAAAAAGAGCAATATAAATCTGTCACGATTATTACCCTTATGTGGATTTTAAGTCACCTGCATTGCATATTGGTAGAATCTGAGGCACAATGAGAATAAAGACTGCTCCAGATCACGCCATGAATCAGTAACGATATAATTACCAACCTTTATACTAAAGCTTCAAAAATGGCTAAGTCTGCAAGGACTAATCTAATTTCATTTTGCATGATTTTAGTCAAGTTAACTCATTTCTATGGTTCTTAGTTTCCTCAACTGTAAAAATGAGGATATTTCCAGGGGTTTCAACGGGAACCCCTGGAAAAGGGGTTGAGGTTGATGGACTCCTAGAGAGAACCTATGGATACAAGTCAGAAGAGTCCATTCACTGGAATGAAGAAAAAAACTTTTAATTTTTACATTCACTAACCTAAATAAATTTGAATATTTTCTTTCATTATGAGCTTAAGCGACAAGCCAGTGTCACATTAGCAGAACCTATTGTTTTAAGTTATTACGAGCATCTTAAAATATTGTGATGTTCATCAATATTTGAAATTACAGCAGTCTAATGACTTGCTGTTAGGTTTTTATTATTTAATGTATTTATAAAGCAGTATTATACCATAATTTATTTTATACATACTTTGATAATGATTTCAATTTAGTGTTCTTTGTAATCCTATGCATTCTTTGTAGAAATTTCTTTTCTACAAAGAAGATATAGGCTTTGCCAGATTTCCAAATGGGTCCATGGGAGAAAAAGGTTAAAAACACCATCAGAACAAGATAATTTCCAAGCTTCCTTTTATGTCTAGGATTTTCTGGCTCTAAGAAACCATTCCCACCTCCATCTGCTGCCCTTTATTAAATCATATGTAAAAGAAGTCCTTCTCTTTTGGAAAAATTATATAAAATTGGTCTCTGAATTAAGAAATTGGTCATTTAATAGATCATTTACAAAACAAAAAAGGAATGTGGTTGTTAAAAAGTTATAAAGAACAAATTCTGCTTCGCTTACTCTTTTCCCACTGATTTAGATAATTAATTAAATGGGCTAATCATTTAATAGTCATCACACTGAAAACTCTCTAACCAAAGATAAACTTACACACACACACACACACACCACACACACCACACACACACACACACACACACCTCTCTATAGCTAATCATTCTTTGTGCTCTTAGTCATGTGTGGATCACAGACAATGCTATTATCTATGTATAACATAAGCCTTTGAAGGTGCACAGACAATATTAATAAGCAATAACAATTTTACAAGTCTTTGCCAGAGGACTACTCTTAAATGTCTTGCCACTGTTGTATAAATTACTATTGTGTTAAATTCCTCTGATTTTCTTAAACCTTAGGTAAATGTAAATAACTTTGCTTTTCAGTATTGACCTCTTCCAAAGGAAGCTAGACTATGACAGGTTACAGAGATAGTGAAGTGAATTATAATTATCATTGTAAATCAAAAACCTCTTTATGTTGCTTTATGGGTAACTTGGTGAGTTCTTTATTCCTAAAGAGAACAGTATAATATGTAGACCATTTCTAAGAATAAAACTGGTTATCGCCATGTCTCAAGGGAATATGGATTCAAATATCAATGATAAATATTCTTCATGTATCTCCTATGTATGTTTCCTTATACACTGACCCACTCTCAAGTTGGTACCAGCAATATTTTTGAGTTGATGTTCTGGGAATTTTAGTGTTGATTATGATAAATATGAGGAAAATATGCTACCTAATTACATGTATAAAACAAAGCTAAATAACACATTTCTGACTAACCGAGCTTTCAGGTTATTCATGACAGCATTTCACAACCTTCAGATGAGGGACTGATTATTTTACAGAGAAATTTACATCCATTCTAGAGAGGAAAAGCAGGGAGTGTTACTGGCTTTAGATCCCACAGTGAAGTGATGAAGGGGAGCAGAAGATGCCACTGAGCGTGTTCCACTTTGGCACGTAGATTATTTTGAGATGAGGTAATCAAGACCCAGCAGACTCAAGAAGAACTTTCACCTCTCCCTTACTTACACTAAAAGAATTTGGATAGGGAGCCTGGTTCAGAGAGAGAGCTATTACCAGAAGTAACTTTTATCTGAACCTATCTGTATGGCAGAGCAAACATCTGCGTTTCTTTTTATGCTGTGAATTGTCTCCTCCCCTTTGAAGCCTCAAGCCCCCATTCCTTTCCTTGTCTTAGGATGGCATGTAAGTCTCAACTGCCCAACTTGCTGTTGAGTCTCATATTTTTACTGGGCTCCCATATGCACAAAATAAATAATTTGTTTTTCTCCTGTTAACCTGTCTTTTGTCAATTTAATTATTAGATGAGCCAAAGAACCTAGAAGAGTAAAAGAAAAATTTATCTTTCTCAACATTAGCAACAGAATTTAGCTCTCCTGACTTCCAGGTTCACTTTTCTGCATACTAGTAGATGACCCTGTCTTTTTAACCAGTGAATGCATTTAACCACTGCATTCCTAATCAGACCATGAATTTTTATTACCTTTTTGCTGCTGACTCTTTCTTTCAGCAATGAGAATTACTTAGAGTAGTCATGTGGATGTACAAGTAAAGAAAAACTGGTATGAGGAAAGGCAGGTTGGGGAGTAGCAATCTAAAACCAGATTACCTATTTCCTTATGTATAATATGAAAATAAGAGCAATACCTATTTCTTGTGATTGTTAATAAAATAACATGTATAAAGTGTTTGCTTTGAAGATTATCTGGCCCGGAGTGAATGGTATATGAGTATTAGCTATTAGGATGTGTGTTGTTATTATTATCATTCTTTTGCTTGGATGATATTCTGGACCTGTAATAGAGAATGCTAACTATAATAATTTCTCTTGTGATTCTGACAGCTCTTGTAAGTAAAATCAAGTAAGACCAGTTTAGATCAAATTAAGTTTGATCTAAACTTTTAAAAAAATGTTTAGAAAATGCACCGATAAATTTTATGGAAGAGACTAACAGATACAGTCAACACAAGAACCTGAATTACTGGGCATTTGTAATTATTATTATTTTCTGACATTTCTGGAAGGACATCACATAGGTTCTCACTAAACACAAATTTTGAAATAATGAGTTTCTAACCAAATTTGATGTTCTCCTTGGTTTTCATGCCACCCCAAAATGTGCCCCTTTGGCATAAAGATTACTTGGAGAAACAGCAGATACAGAAGAAGCTGTGAAAAAAGAGCTAAAGTTACCCTTTTAGTAAGATAAATTTACAATATATTTATACCATAAACCTCCACTTATAGGACTGTCTCCAGCTGTGTACCTAGAAGAGAAGGGTGACTCCAAACCACAAGAGAATCTTATCAGTGGAGTAGGCACTAATTTAAATTTACACAACAAATCTTCACTCTGGTTAAAGGTGCTTTTCCTGGAAACCTCTCTCAAACTGGTCTCCCTGCCCCCCACTTTTCTTTTGTCTTTAGCTGAAAGTAATATTTGAGTTGGTAGTTCAGGCCAGTTACTTCAACCAGTGTGCTGTGGCACAATGGTGGGCAGTTAAGAGGTACACTGGTGTGCTGCAAAAGATTTTAAAACATGCAGTACTTGATTATTTAGTCCAGGGCATTGACCCCTTTTCTCTTAGATTGTCAAATAAAAAAATGACAACAGCCAGCACAACAATGGCCTTCTGGTATTAATGAATCAAAATTATACCTATTTTTTGTCAGATCAGTTAAAAACATGTATTTTTGGTGTATTGCAGAGTTTTAATAATTAGTTTACATGTGCCATGAGATGAAAAAAGTTAGAAATCACTGGTGTAGGCTATTTTGGGATGTTACTCATTTTTCCCTGGGCATTTCCAAAGTATACAAGAGGTATACATGTTCATAAACTTGTTTGTTTTTCTCTTATTAATCTTTCATCAGAGCGGGGTCTCAAGCAAGAACTCAGAAAGGTAGGCGGAAATTTATTTTCCTCCCCTACACATTTGTAAGTGTCATATCTTATCATTTATTCATTATTAAACAAACAAACAAACAAACTACTGCTTGTACTGAGTATAATATGCTACGTAGGGATCAGGCTGCATTGTTTTCCTCTCTAAATCAAAGGTTGGTATACTGCAATATTGGTTTGAAAGTTGTGACTTATTTCTCTAAATGCTTATCTAGCATTCATAAGCCACATGGCAGATATACAACGGCAAAGGTATTTCTACAATATCATTAAAGTGGCAACGATTTGAAAATGTTTAGGAAGCTCCTTTGAAAATTGGGGAGAAGAATTAAGTTTTCAGAAGTCTTACATTTCAATTCATTTGTGATATATATTATGTTTTTATTCAAGTCTCTCATGATCTAACCAAGTGAACAGTTAAAAGATATCATTTGAAAGTATTATTAGACTCTCATTTATATTATGTGAGTCCTTTCCATTTTCTCCGAAGTCTCAAGTTTTAGATGTCTGGGGTAAGTCAAATGGAGAGAAAATCCATTGCCATTAAAACCAAACTTTTAGCTTATAGAGCAGGGATAACTATGTCAAAAGTTATTTTTTTAAAGGTAAATTCAAGACTCTCATATAAATATAAAATGAATGTGTGTCAAAGACTTTTAGATAAAGTGTTAATGAGAGAGCCAGTTCAAAAGAGAGTTAGAAAACACACATGTGAACCATCAGGAATACTGAAATGAATTTTCAGATCAGTTGTGCAAAAATCAATTGCTTCTCCAACTGAACACAATGTGTATTTCTAGGAATTAGGATAATGTGCATTACTATTCATATGCTACAATTTAGTGTTGTATGATGGCTCAGACAATGAAAGGAGATGACTCCAAAGGGCGCCCTACAAAAGAAAGTCAATTATCTTTTTTTTTGAATATTTTGAAGTCTTAAACAGTTTTACCTGAGAACTTTATGGACTAGGAAGCCCTATTAATAGAATTCATGTCTGTTACTTAAATTCCAGGATATATCTGAGCATTTCCCCTCTAGTATGTACCTTCAATTTCTAAGATTCTAAGATTGTATGAAATACCTACTGTACTCACTTTTAAATGGATTGTAGTTTTTGTTTTGACTGCAATTTTAAAATAGTTGTTTATCATATTAAAAAATAAAATAAATGTAAATGAACTATATATATGTCCATTAAAAATTTGACTTAAAGCATAATTTCTAAGTGTTAATACAGAAAAATTTTGTATTTCTTTTTCAACAAAGTCCAGTGAAAAACACAGTTTGAATACCTTATTTTGTCAAGATTCAATCATGATAAATTCCAAAGGCAAAGAGAACCACCTATTAAAATCAAAGACATGCAATGTAATGTGTGTCTTTATCAATATATTTATATAAGCTAAATATATTGATCATGGAATTACTATATAATTATCCATTATATCTTTAGGATGAACTTTCATTTTAGATGCCTCATTTTTTAAAAAATAAAACGCCAAATAATCATGTATACGAGCAAGTATGAATTAGAAGTGATATTCTTTCTTAGAACATTGTTAAACTTAGGTTTACATGTAGCTGGAGTTGTTTCAGCGCACTTTAATTACCTTGCAATTTCTCATTTGCTCCATGTATGTTACTGATTCTACTCCCTCATACTAGTGTTAAGTTCACTTATTTACATTCACATAACTCATTCTGGGGATGAGCGGGGTAGGTTAGATCATTTTAGATGTGTGTAACTTATTTTTTTCAACATAAGCCCTATAGCTCTATGCCCAGGATCATGCATTATTTGATCTACTAAAACTAAAACTTTGTGCATGTGACAAATCCTTTTTTAAGCAGTCAAAAGCAGAAAGTTATGCTAGCTACATGACCTTGGCTAAGTTATTTAACTTCTTAAGCACTTGTTTCCATATGTACAAGAATAAGGATAATTACATCATTCATTTACTGGACAAATATTTCTTAAGCACCAGTGCCAGACTAATCCAGATTCAGGGAATAAAATAGGAATAGGATTAACAGGGACCTTGGAGCTTACATTCTAATAGGAATAGGTAGACAATAAGCATTTAAACTAACAGGTAAATAAGTAAGGTAGTTTTAGATAGCGTTTTTTGTTATTCATTGAACTTTTACTAAAGATTTCTGCATAAAAGCTTTTGTGATACCTTATTGCTATTAACCCATGACAGCTACTATACTTGTTAGTATGCGCCAGACAGCATATGGACTTGTACTTAATTAGAGATGTTGATGAATCTTCAAAGTTTATATAAAAATGCATTAGATGGATTATAATGATCATCAAACTAGTGATCCTAGCACAACATACATATACACCTGCTTTTGTCCACCCTGCATTTTGTGTGTATGCCCGTAGAGTCCCATTCATGTGTGTGTATTCTATTTCTACTAGCCAATGCCAAAATCATTTAACTCATTCTACTAAACAAGTATTTTAAGAATAAATAGAAGCAGGATTATATAAGGGTGTCAGAGAATCAAAACCAATCCTGAAAAATACAGTACTATTCAAATACAGGTTGATACATGCCTTACATGTAGAAAGAATATATTTCTAATTTTCTATTATATTATTTTTATACAATTACAATTCTATGCAAAGGGACCTTGAGCTCTGTCACAACCTTTAACAATGCTAAAAGATCTAAAGATATAATAAAACATTAATACTTGCTAAATCTAGGTGGTCAATATAGCATGTTTGTTATTTATTCTTTATGTTTTGAAATACTTCATTAAAAAATGAGAACAGTAAAAAAAAAAAAAGAAAAAGAACATGATTCGCCAAAGGACATTTAAATGAGGCCACCAATATTTATAAACCCTTTAGTTTAGATTTCTTGAATTTAGAATTTGGGATCATCTGGATAAGCTTTTGTCCTCTTTTAGGAGCAAACAATATGCCAATATTTTCAAACGATGCATTTTTCATTCTTCCTCCTTGGCTGAGAATATATGGAACTGAGAACACTGTTAATTTGTTACCACTGTCCTTGACAGTTTCACTACTAACCGATTCAGTCCCTTTACGATTCTCAGGTCGCTTCGAGTGGTTTTGCTGTCCATGCCTTTCCCTGCTCCGCTGTTACAGGAGGAATGTAATCCAGTCAAACTGCAGAAACTCATCCAGCAGAGCTTCCCACTCTTAACTATCTTATACACTAATTGTTCTTAAAATTTTTTCCACATAGGGAATTCTTTAAAGATAACTATTCCTTCTATATATGCTTCTATTTTATTTACTCTACATTCTCTGTAGAATCCCCTTCTCCTCTCTTTTCTTCAATTCACCATCCTAATTATTTCTTTTTACTAAATATTAACAGCAATTAACACGGTGGAGTTCAAAGGTTGTTTCTTTATAGCAAACAGACACACATTCATTTTCTCTTTGCTTATTTTTCCTTTGCTTATCCATATTCACTGGTCATGTGAAAAACAAGACAAACATTACTGAAAATGAAAAAAAATAGAAACTGCTGAAAATGATAGACATTTGCTTTTTAATTTTTTTCTAAAATTCAACCCTCAGTATAAACTGACCATTATTTTATTTGTTCAAATTATTGACAGATTTGTTCTGAACCATCAATGTATCCTTCCTCAGGTCTTCCCTTGCAAAATATTTAGGATTAGTTTAGTCTATAATCACAGAACAACTTTGAAGCTAACTGGCTTTATAAATCAGTAACCCTGGACTCATTCATTTGCATTAGGTTTTAACTCAACTAAGCTGAAAAAGGAATATATATTCTTTTCATAAGTAGTCTTCTTACAAGGTCACTATATGACTTAAAATTATAAGTAGAAATGTTACGCCTAATTAATTTATGCTGGTTTCATCCAGATTACCTCTCCCATATTCCTATGAGCTAGCTGGCCCAGAATATAGGCACAGTATATGGCTACGGCATCGTATTTATACACGAAAGCAGCTGTGCACATTCCATTTTGTTTCTTTACAGCAAGCTGAGATACACACACTCATTTTAACAACAGTTATTAAGATTAACACTCTTTCTCACTGTCTGACATGGGTTGGGTACTCACTGAAAAGAGGAAGGAAAATAAGAAACAGGTAGAGATTAAAAAAAGATTGGTAGTTTCCATGAAAAAGATAGAAAACTGTACTGGAACACTGAATAAAATAAAATTTAAAAAAACATTGAATTGTATACTTTAAAGAGGTTAATTATGATATGTGGATTATATCTCAATAAATAAAACATGAATGAATGCATGAATAAAAAAAGACACATACAAACACACAAGGAGAGGAAAAAGAAGCACAGAAAAGAGCAACGTGAGGGAACTACAGTAAGAAAATGGGTGAATGTACATGAGGTAATACATGACAGAACAGGGATTTTTATAGATTATTTTCCTCTTTACACTTCTTCAATCTTCAAAACACATGGCAGACCTTAAAAGCACCAATATTATCTGTGATCTGATACTATCTTTTAATGTAAATGGTCAGAGTCAACAGGCACAGCCTGTAAAATTTAAAAAGGTGTGTGTGTCAGAGAAATAATAGGTATTTTGAATCACATCATGACTTATGAACAGCAAAATTTCTTTTTGTGGAAGTCTAATTTCAAACATTAAAACAATGGCAGTACAACAATATATACTAGGAGAAGTAACTAAATAAAGAACGAGTCGCTAGATAACTAGCTGGGAAATATTTTAGACCAAAGTCTTGAAACAGAGCTCAGTCACATCTAAGTTAAATACAAGTGAAAGGACAGTGACATAGATGGATGGAAACAGTGGCACCTATATGCCCAGGAACACTTTAGAAATGCTATAATCACCAACCTGTAGTAGTGAGAATGGCTACAGAGACCCTTGCTATGTATAATGGTAGCAGTTGAGGTAGAATGAATAACCTAAGATTATTTTGACTTGCCTTTGGAACTCTTAAACTGTGCTATAAGACTCTAAATCAGATGAACTAGGTAGATTACAGATAAACTTGCTATATATAAAGGGAAATGAGCTAATGGAGTTCATTTAGATAATTCTGATCTTCTGGTCATATATATGTATTTTTTTGGTTGTTGTTTAAACTTCATTAGCTTACATTTCAAAAGCTGGAGTAACTGAGAGTTGTGTGGTTCAATTACTGTACTCACATTGATTTTCTTTGGGAACATACTGATATAAATTAAGCAACACTTAAATTTCATGTTCATAAAAATAATTCAGGAATATGATTAAATGCCCAATTTCAGGGACATTCACTTGCTTCCAATCTTTTCAAGATAAAACTTTAATGTGGAAGGAAAAAAGGAATATTTTTTTCTACTTAGAAAAACAGCATCTAGTTTAATTTATTTTCTAGTAAATAAAAATGCGTACATGAAAAAAGGTGAATGCTTACTGGAATTAATGAAGGGTACTGATTACTTGATCATTAAATCAATGCATCTAATACACAGTTAAATATTGAAGGCAATTATAACGTTTGTTTAAAAAACAGTTTGGAACTGTCATGGGTACAATGGAGTTAAGTCATGTTTAATATATTTAAAACTGTATGATTAGGCTCTGAAATTTGATGGTAAGACAATTACAGTCATCCTTAATTTGACCCAAACTACTTCAGACTCAGCCGAATTCTGAGATTGAAAATTGAATCTACATTTTCTCACACAACTGCTTTGAGGGCTCATAGGCCTCCTCATTTTCTTCTTTCCTACTCTACGGCTCGTGCATTCTTTGAAGGGGTGCCTGCCTCCCAAGCTGAGAAGTACCAGTGACTAATTTAGCAGCATCTGACTACAGAAGATGATTTTTGCCTCTGTTCTCACTTTCATTCCCTGGAAATTCCCTTCTCTGTCAAGCACTGTACAGAAGCTCATCATCTGTTACTACAGCTTCAATATTAAATTCGAAGGGCTAGATTACTAAAGGAATTTTTTCTTTCTGCGCAGATATACAGAGCGGTCTTCTCAAAGAGCCGTGCATTAGTTCACGTCATGCTTCACGGCAGAACAGTTAGGCGTGGCAGCGCAAACAGAATGAGATGTTATGGCTGCATAATGGTATAGCAGCACGTTGCCAAAGAGGAAACAACAACAACACAAAAGAGCAAGTCCAATTTTTATGAATGAATCTAGGTAATATTGAGTGCAGAATGGCATGGACAAAACTTCAAAGATAGACCCTTCTTTCCCATCCTAAGGCAAACTTGAAAATAGAACAAAGGGAAACTGCTAATATAATTGCGAACTATGACTATATGTCCATGTGAATCAATTCCATTCAGGTTTTATGGAACATGGATCCAAAAATATTGTCAAGGTCTTTCTGAATTCATCCTTGTTTTATAAGTCACTGCTTATGCTCTGTAACTAATTAATAGGAGAAATTCAGAATAAGTGACCTATTCTTTAAATACTGAAGCAGATAACAATTAAAAACCAGTGCTTGTTTTCTTTTCTGCCTACCTACCCCTTTCCCCCTCCTTCCTCTTTTCTCTTTTTTCTTAAAATGCAAACATCTGAGCATCCACATACTTACTTTTCCTGCACTCTCAATTTCAAGGCATATATTAAATATTAGTTTTCCTATGTATAACATAAAGCCAGCTCTATTTTATTATAAATAATGTTATTTTTATATAAGAACCTTATTATGTTCATAATTCTTTGCTTTCTGTGGTAACAAAAGTCACATGGAAATTAAGTCAAAAGCACTTTAAAAGGGAAATTCACAAATGGTTCAAACACATATATTTCAAAGGCTGTATGTGATTTCAATTTATCGTCCAATGCATTGATACTTACTCCTGGATAGAAAATACCTCAGAAACTAAACATGAGTTTGGGTCCACAAAATATTTAAGCTGAAAGAAGTTAGTGTGATAAAATGAGCATACATATAAAATACCTTGATATCATACACAGTAATTATACAAGTTGAACTTTTCAAAGTTTATGGAAAGGACACCAACATATATTCTCCATTTTTATTTCTAGCTCAGTCCCTTGATGATAAGAGTACCTTGTGGAAAAACCCTCTACACTTCTCTATAATTCTTAACTCTATGATTCTTGTTAAAATGAGTTTAAAATAAAAATTCTTAGATGCTATGGAAAAAAGATAAAAAAGAATTAAACAGCTCCAGAATAAAAGGCAAGACACTATTATTAAGACTAGACATTATAAATTAACCTGCACTGGAGAATGATAGCTGCGACTATAAAAAAAAGGAAACATTAGCTAATACAAATAACAGGCTAAAAATACATGGGAAAGACTATTAGTATGATTTAAATGGATTCCACAGAATTCAAAACATGCCCTTATATAGAATAGAGTGAACTTAAATTACATTTATCAAATTTCTTTTTGTAAACTATATCTCTTTTGCATATGGTATTTATTCTGACCAATAATGTTTGCTGAGTTCTCTCTTTCAGTGTCTTCTATACCACTCAAATGTATGAGATAATTTAGAGCAGAGAGGAGCATTTAAAAGGTAGAAATTTGCATTTTCCTCCAACAAGTAATATTAATAAATAATAATATCATACTTTGCCTTTTTCTCCCCTTTCCAAAGAGGTCTATACTTGGCACATAAGTTAAATAAGCCTTACCATCAAGTTAGAATAACTGACACCATCTCTGTACAGAGAAAAATATGGTCTAAAAAATATTATTCCATTTTTTAAAGTTATATAATAAAGCTTCAAGAACTCATATCTATTCTAGGAAAATCAGCCTTAAGCAAGTTCTTTTGAGGGACTTAACAATAACTTGGTGAATTTTAAAATAACTCCCCCATGACTATTTTGTGAACAAGGGACCCAAAAATGATGACTTTCCTATAGACTTTTTTGACACTAACACTGAATAGCTTTAATTTTTAGCCTGAATACATAGAATGATTAAAAAAAAAAGACAACATTCCCAATTTGTATAATTCTTAAATGGGGCTCTGTTTTTAATTTTTGCTATTTGCTATATTCTCTCTCTCTATAATACAGCAATATCTCCTCTGTAGTGGAGATGCTCAACAGATACTTGATTAATCATAACCTATTGGTAATGTTAGAAGAGCCCAAGGTGTAAACAATCAAGTAGAAATAACACGATCATATCAACTTCAATTTTTACGTTCATTCAAGACATCGAAATCCATATAAACTTTCAAGCTCAAAGCATTTTTTTAAGTCTGCATTTGGTATAATGTTGAAAACAAACTGCACATAAGATAATCAAGATCAAATTTTTTTAAAACTGTTCCATTAATATTTTAACAGAATTAAAAATCCTGTTTGATACATTCATGATAAATTAGCTTTCTCATGAACAGACCAGGGAGTAGGAATAATCTCTTTTGATTCATAGTCATACATCTGTTTAACTTTCTCAGTTGGCTCAAATACCTATGTGTCTTGTTTACAAGATACTAAGGACACAGAAGGCATTTAATAAGTCATAAAAGTCAGCACTCGCTAGGAAGAGGTTATTAGAAATGATAACACCACACTACAGAAATCTATTGAAATTTAACTATATAGACATAAACCATTGATATAAATGTCCAATTTATAAATTCATTCAACAGTGATTGATGCTGCTGTGTAGAGGTCCTCGCCCTAAATTGCCAGAGTTTTTCTGTCACTTTACTGTCCACTATAATGAGTATTCTAAGAAAGATGTTCCATTTGAGCTATTGGAAGAAGAAAACAGAATGTAAAATCCTGTTGCCATTTAGAATTTGTCAGGGTAAAAATGCCTTGGAGGGGGCTGAATTCTGTTAGAGGTTAATATGCATTTTCCCCAAGAAATAATGTTACAAATAGTACACACATCCCTATATTAATCCATACATATCTATTTGACCCTCAATTCAATTAAACTATAATGTTATTTCAACTTATTAAGGGTAATATAAACTTTTGAGTAGTAGACTGGAAATCTGGTTACCATCTATAAAGTTATCTTTATGGCAGACTGCTTTGCCCCACTCATAAGGTAAGTGCCTGTACAGTAACACATACAGTGGAATTCAAGGACTATATAATGATGGGTTTGGGACACTCCCAAATATGGCATTTTGGCACACTGAATATTTTAAAATGAATAAGTTTAAGAAAATAGCAGAAACAAGAAGGTCCTTTTATCCCTCCCTCACCCTTCTCCACTGGAACAGGACGCGTAAGACCCTAAGGAAAGGAGAATCCTCACGTCCGAAATGAAGGGGCACTGAGAAGAATCAGAACAAACAGGCATTGCTAGGTTTCATACCCTTTGCCCTATCCTATTTCTCCCTGACTGTCCACTAACCATCAAAACCAGCACAAAATCACTCAGGCCTAACTATTTCTTTGGGACTTTGTCATGCTCCTTGTCATGCAAAATTTATATAAATAAATTTGTATGCTTCTGTCCTGTTAACCTTTGTCACGTTAACTTTCAGACTCAACCATGGATCCTAACAGTGTCAAGGGAAACTTTTTCCTGTCCTAAAATGACAATTATAATAAAAAGTACTATTTTTAGTAGCTATAATCTTCAGTGAGGTGGTGTGTGTGTGTGCGCTAAGGAATCCGAACACAAAACAGAAAAGTGATTTTGGAGAAAAAAGATAAGAGAAAACCTAAATAAGATAGTCAACTGGCTGAATGAAGGAAACAGTTGTTCTTATATATCCTATTCAATATACTTGACCATGAATAGGAAAAAGCAGCAAGCAGGAATGGTACAAGTGTTGATGTTAAGTTAGGTCAAGTTGATGGTGAGGTTAATACTTGATTTTTCAGTCAAAGTGTGGCTAATAGCTATATGCAAAACATATTTCACTGCATGACAAACACAGCAGATACTATATCTGCCAGAGTTCAAACTAAAAATAACTTTATTTTGTACCTTTAGTAAAGTTTATATTTATTGAGTACTTACATATACCAGGCACTGTATCAAGCAGTTTAAGCGATTCAATTCTTAAAATACCCTAAAAAGGTGCCATTATTCTAATTTTCTAGGGATATGAAGTGCAAACACTTAGACAAGTTAACTTGTCTAAGACTACAAAGAGGCAGGGTTGCGTTTCAAATCCAGAGCTGGGATTCAAATCTGGCCCAAACTCAAAATTTTAAGCACTACGCTAAACTGATCTTCAGTAAGTTTACTTCGATACTCTGAGAAAACAAATATAGCTGAGAAAGCATGAACATCTTTAGAATATGGTGAGAAGTTGGTTAAACTTGATGCTTTCAAAAAAGGTTTATTTAAAACCACTCTCAAAAAAAATACATATATCACATTCTCAAATCTTAAATTTACCATATATGGCAAGCATGAGACTATTTAGAGATTTTAGTATCCAAAGAAAAAGGCAATAAAAAGAATTCCCAAAGTAAAAATTTTAAATATGACTCTAAATAACAAATGGCTTCAAGAAGCACTGAAAAACTTAAAAGCAGAAAAAGAACTACTATACTGTATTTTTCTCAACTCTGGGAGAGAAGCCTGATGCACTACACACCTGCTGTATGTCATGAATTAGATTCTCCTTTATTAATTTAGAATGGCACCACTTTTACAGGAGCTTGAGGAATCCTGATTGAGAAAGGAAGTGTTTTTGAAAGAAGAAAAAAGGTAACCTGAGAAAACTGACATTTCTACTTGGTGAAGTGCAGTCTATACATTTCATTGTACCCAAATGCATGTTTGTATGAACGATGAAAAGGAAACTTATATTGCTGGCAGTAAAGAAAACACTTTTCTGAATCTTTAAAAATTAGACCCGGTTGGGTGACAAACCAAACCTGTCTGTAAATCTGTGGATACGAACCACCACAGGGTGTGACCATGAGCCTCTTAGTATTCCTGCTCTGTGATTCATAGGCAGCTATGCAAGTATCTTATACTACCACCCATACAGAAGACACAGTTGGGTTAATTAAGAAAGAAGAAGGGAAATGAAGACAAAATGCTGGCTTGTCGTTTATACGGACACATGAAGGAAAGAAATGATGGATATCAGCCCAGTTAGAAGTAAAAGTCACTTTGATGTCAATTTTCCTCACTACTGAATAGAAAGTTAAGGAAAAAAAGCCACTGGAAATTTATATTTTGATCCTTCTTTTGACTTAAAGTGCCTATCAATATTCATGTAGTATTTTGGTAATAAATAAGGAAGTTTTAATCAGAGGCCTATATATGACTTATTTATTAGTCAGTAACATTGGATTCTGACTTCAATTTTATTGAAAGCTAACTAACAAATATTTCCTACTGGCTTAACAAATAAATTTCAGCTTTCTATATATTTTCTTTGCTTGTGTACCAATTCTGATTGCCATATGAATTCCTATCTGAATTTATAAAAGCATGATTTTTCAGAGACTTTTAGTCCCAGTGTGTTTCAAACACGATGTCAAGGAGACCGGCTGGGGTCACAGAGAAGAACGCTGCACGGCTCTAGGTAAACTTCAGGTTTCAACAGTAGGGTGAGAAGGTCAATTCTACAGTGTGAAGTTCCTTTGCCTTCTATTACATCCAAGGTCAACAGGAATTAGAGTTGTAGAGAATGGGATAACTGTTTCATATTGATGAAGCTCACACTCAAGAAAAATTGGGCCAGCTGTCCCTATTACTTATTTAAAAAGTGGAATATCAGAATACACTGTAGGGATAGTCAGTCTGGCAATGGAGAATTAAAATGTTTTCGAAGCATTGACTTAGATTCGTGATTTCTAATCTTTTCACCTCATGGCACACATAAACTAATTACTAAAATTCTGTAGCACACCAAAAAATATATTTTTTCCACTCTGACAAAAAAAATAGGTATACTTTTGATTCATTCAAACTGGATGGCTACTGTTGTGTTGGTTGTTGTCCTTTTTTAATGTCACAATCTAAGGCAAAAGAGTTCTATGTCCCTGACTAAACAGTTAGGTATTGCATGTTTTTAAAATTATGGTGGCACATCAGTGTGCCCAAGCACACTGGTTGAAAATTACTGGCCTAGATTAACATTATGTGTCAGGGAATTAAAAAAAATGCACACAAATCTTAGTGATATTTGACACATACAGAATGGGATATTTGAGACTGGGTTCGAACTCATGACCTAGTTACATTGTACTCATAACCTAGCTCACTGTGTGCTAGATGGGAGAAGGGAGGATAAAATCTAAAAGAAGCTAAGTCAATGTTTCTATCCAATCAAGTTTTATAATCTAATAACAGAGTGAATACTATTATAAATACAGCAATTAGGAAATAATTAGATGTCATTCATTTAACTCACACTTACTGAACCTACTGTTTTCACCAAACTGATCCAACCTGTGAAATAAAAAGCAGCCCGTGTTCTCCAGGACCTCACAATACTACAGAGAAAGGCAGTTACGTAAACATCAATTATAACACATCATGATAAGTGCTATACTAGAAGTTAGTACAAACTGGTGTTGGGAATATGTAAAAGATTACTACCTCTGATGGGAGTGGGAGTTTGGGGGAGATTATCGGGAAAGGCTTCTTGGAGCTGGGACACATAAGCAGAGTTTTAAGGGACAACAATAATTGAGTTAGGTGAAGAAAAGGCAGAGAGTCAGAGAAAAAGGCAAGTGCAAGTCACAGATATTAGGGACCCTGAAAAAAAGTATGGGTGAAGCTAATTTTAATCATCATGGGGGGTGGTAAGAGGAATAGTTAATAAGGTAGGTAGGAACCAATTCCTAAGGGTTACAGATAGCCATTGAAAGATTTTAAATAGGAGAAATACATGATTACATTAATATTTTAATAATTTCGTTCTGAAGAGGAATGTGAAGATGGATTAAAATATTTATGAGATAAATGATGAGGGTAAAGGGTTTGAAGAGTAATATAGTAATACATAAGAAATTCAACTAAATCATTGAAAGTAGTTCTGGAGAGAAGGATACAGGTTCTAGAGCTGCAAAAGAAGGAATATGCAGTACTGATGTCATGAGGGATGTAATTCCTAGATCTCCTATCGGAATAACTGGGAAGTGTCATATGTAGTAGATGAAGGAAAAAGTTTGGGGGCTGAGTTATGTTTAAAGTGCTTATAAGTTTGGAGAGAGATATGAGCTAGAGATAGAAACTGATGTTAAGGTAGTTACTATACAGAATATGATAATAATATATATGAAGTTCTTAGAATGAGTCTCTACATATATAAGAATGGATTAAAAAATTCAGTGAGCTATGATCTACAAGAAATATAAAAGGAAAAACACATTACTTATTAAATAAAATTGACATAAGTTAGATCAAAGAAAAATTTTACCTTTATTATATGAAAGAGAAATGTCTAAACAAAGGACAAAAATAATCAAAGGCATAATTTTTAAAAACTATTCTGAAAAGAGGTGCAACTTTAAAAAAAAAGATTTTAATTATTTATTTTTAGAGAGAGGGGAAGGGAGAGAAAAAGAGAGAGAGAGAAACATTCATGGATTGCCTTTTGTAGCCCCCAACTGGGGACCTGTTCCACAAACCAGGCATGCGCCTTGACCAGGATTCGAACCCATGAGCTTTTGGTTTGCAGGACTATGCTCAACCCAGTGAGCCATACCAGTCAGGAAAATATTCATGATATTTTTATGCATTCTAAATATGAAGCCAACTCCATAGGTCAAAAACTACCTAGCAAACTATATTTAAATAAGGCACAGTAGGTTCTCAATAAATATATATTAAATTACTACAACAATAATAATAACAAATTTACGCTATGTGATGTCTAACATATCCTTGAATTAAAGTTTTCTATCTTACAGATACATCTATATCCTCTCCTAAAATATTACCCAAAACTATATAATCAGCCTAAACCAGGTAAACATATGCTGTGAAAATATAAGACTACTGCATGACATTCAGAGAGCTGATGGCTTTTAGGAAGTCCTGACCAGCAGAAACCATGGCATTTAAGAAAGTATTTTGTACCAGTCTTGGCAGCTTCTATGACTTTGGGTGAGATAGTTAAACTCTTTGACCCTTACCTTACTCATCTGTAAAATGAGAATGACAATAATATATTTTCCAAACAGAGCTGTACTGAAGATTAATTAAGATAAAATAAATTAGATAAACACAGAGTTTGTCACATAGTTAAGAAAACTACATTTTTTACAAAGGAGTTGTCAATTACATGGAGTAACATTTGCTGAGCAGTATCAGCCAGGGAAGATTACAGACTCTTGTTCTTGCACAACTCATGGATGAATTCATTTTTGAATAAGGCTTATAATGTTTTGGCTTTATGAATGCCACAGAAGATAGTGACATGCAATTGGTAAAACCAACATGTTGCATTAGGGGTTGGAGAATCTATTTCTACAGTAGTGGAGGTAAGTGAAGATGAGATAAATGTGAGGGAAAAAGAGACGGGTCAATGAAGGTTTGGCCACCTCCACAGTGATGCTTTAGAATAAGTAATGCACTTTATCAACAGTCCCATTAAGAGGCTTGTATATGAAAAACATGAGGCCATTCCTGAAATTCTAATAACTAAAGTTTTTAGTCTAAAATTTTGTGAAACAATCATTTACCAATTTAAGATGAAATAGAAAACAATTATAAAAAGCTATTTCTGTCCAGGTGATTATCATGAATATTAGATTCCCCAAGGAGTTCTTCCTGGTATTGGCATTGAATGGAATACAGAAACCCTACCACAGTGACAAAAAGAGAAACACACTTCATGACAAATAAATAAAGCTCATGTGTCACAGTGAAAGAAACAAACCCAGATATAAAGCCAGAGTTCATTTAAGAGCCGACTGCTATGGAGGAAATGCCACCGCACAAAGGATCCCGTCCCCCAGAGACCAGTTCCACATTCCAACCTGAGAGCCCTCCTGCACACATGCTGCCACAGAGAAAGTAATACCCTGATGGATGTTGTAGGCTGTGATTGGAGATGGTGCCAATGGTAGACTTCTTACACACTCTCATGGGAAATGGAGAATTGCCTGGATGAAGTGGCAGAAAGAAATGGGTTATATATTTTTTACACTGGGAATCGTAATCCTGGGAAATTAAGAAAAGACCTATGAAAAAATGTGATGAAATGTCAATCTTCTCTTTCAAAAGTCTTTGCTGAATCACAAGTAATTCATTTGTTGTTCATTACTTGGCTTCTCCCTACAAATATATATTTCAAGAAGAAATTAATTATCCACAAAATCAGTTTTAAGAGAAAAAATCTATAAAAGCTGCAACTTGCAAAAGAAAAAAATTAAAGAAGATGACTAATTCTACTGACTCAATAAATTAAAATCTGTGAGGCTATGGTTTTAGTCATGTTATTCCTTCAAGACTTTTTCTTAAAATTTAAAGCCAGAAGACGACATTCTGCCTCCAGTCTTCATATGCTACCCGGTATTTTGGACAGTGCCGTCTTTCTGGGGTGTTTGTTGTTGTTGTTTTGCATAACATTATGAGATAATATTTCTGTGGTCAGACGGTAGCTATTGTGGCTTGCACAAAGGAAATATGTATAGAAATGTTGTATCTCTGAAGTAACCAATAAAGATGTTAAAATTTATAGGCTATTAAAGTCCTTTTACTTACTAGTCATATTTTGAGTTATATTTACTTTTTTATCCACTCAACAGTACCCCTGCTTTGGAAATAATATTCTAAGTTGATTAATAACATTTTAACAAATATGGCTTATAAAAACAGAAAACCCATTTACGCTATGGTTTAAAACAGTAAGAATAAGAAATGAAACCCCTAAAAAGACAAAGAACATAAAGGTCAAATTTCATGTAGAATATTTTATTAAAAGAATATGAATCTCATGAAGATAAGCTCTTCTAGCTTATAAAAACTTATATAAATATAAGTATCCTGAGTAACCTAACTAGCTTTTTAAAAGGGAACAAATCTTCTGCTTTCTATAAAAACAGGGGAATCATTACCTTTTAGTTTAATAATCTATTTGGATATTTTCTTGTTTCTACAGTTAATGAAACAGAATTTTCACTAATGTAATGTAAATCTTTAGCCACCAGAGACAGACCTATACAAACTGGAATCTTTGTCTTTAGCCAATATGAGTTTAATAACAAATTACTTTGTTCAAAGGAATCTTTATGTAATTAAAGGTTGTGGTAATAATCGAGTTGGCTGTTTGGGCATTAACCATTCAATGTGATACAGTGATTGCCAGAAAAAAGTTACTCAGAAACAGTGCAGTATAAAGATAGAAATTTCCCCCTAAAACAGCTTACTTTTCCCCTTTCAGCCAAATGCAAAGTGCAAGGCAAAATAAATTAAGGCAAAAGAAAAATAAAATAAGAAAAATGGTGAGGGCGAGCATGTTTTTGACCATGTAATAAAACACGTGCAAAGTATACCTCAGATACACTATAGGTAGATGAACACGAGGGAAGCCGAGCCTGGTTTTGCAGTGGGGAAAAGAAAACACTGTTAAAGAGGAAATGATAGCATAGTAAGGGTCCCGGAAGTTTAGATGGCTCCATCACCAACATACTTGCCAGATAATAAAACAGCCTTATAAGAAGACACTTGAGTTTGAAATCTCAAGGTTCAAGCGATTTGAAGAGACCTTGTGATAAAAAAATACCTGGCTTATAAAAAAAATTCCATGATGAAGATGACCCCTCTGATTAGACTCTCGTACAATCTTGCTGAAAAGATGCTCATTTGAGGTTAACAGGAAAGCAGAGCACTGGTCACTTTTCCTACAGTACCACACTGATCTTCACTGGTTTAACACTAGCAAACTACCTATGACCTTATTTACAAGATGACTACTGTACATCTCCCTGTTATTCTTAAGTAGGAAACTAAAGCCATCCAGTATTCTAAGTCTGATTTCCTGTTCCTAACATTCCATTCTCAGTACTACCGAATCAATCTCTCTCTCTCTGCCAATAGCAACACCAAAAAAGATAATAATAAGTGAACATGAACTCTTCTCCAGACCTATGGTTTTTATCAGAAGGTTTCAATGTTTCGTTTTATAAAATGACTATTTTATATCCAAAACCATGTTCTGTGACTTTGAACTGATAAATTTCTGGCCTGTTTTTTCTTTCTAGGTTGTCATACTCATGTTTAGTTCTGTGGCTTCTTCTTTTATTAAGCTGTCACGATGCCATGTGAGGTAAATTTTTAAGGATGCATTCTTTAATTACAGACTTCATGAAGTTCCAAAATCAAAGTTAGGGTGGGAAAATGAAGATATAGGAAACATCAAAATGAAAGAATCAGAAATACCCTTACTATTGGATTTGTCACTTTAACTGTATTTCAGAACCCAGCACAGCTACATGTAGTAGGTGCTCAAGAAGTGTTTACTGAACGAATGAACATAAACTCTTTTCTCCTTTAAAAAAACAACAACTGAACTGTGTGAAATAATATCCAGAAGATTTTACATTTCTCATTACAAAGATTTGTAATAAAATGTATGACTACCACTTAATGGGTAACTTTGAACTAGTTTCTAAATTATGGTGAATTCTATACATATTAATAAATTATACCTTTTGTCCAACCACACGCACATCTGATTTTCTTTAGCAAGATACCAGTTCTTAGAAAACCTTGCTCTGCATGTTTGTTCTGTTTCCATAACTATACCCATAAAACTAAAAAACTTTATCTTTAAAACAGTTTGAGTCTTGTCTTTCTTTGCCTATCAGTTGTCTAGTTTTTATTACTAGGGATATTTACTTGTCCAGGAGATCTTCTATTAGTACCTTATTTTTGTATAAAAGTTCTGAGAAGGGCAATTTTGCAGCAAGCATTAAACAACTCACAGATGATGTCATAAGCTATTGCAGGTAATTTTGTAAGTATTAGATGAGAATTTTTTAGTTTGAAACACAAGATAAATTTTTGTTATTTTTCAGTAGAACTGAAACCTTAGAATTATATTAAGTTTACATGTTAAGAGAATTCTAACAAAGTGAAAGGTAGCGCCCTGGCTGGTGTAGCTCAGTGGATTGAGCGCGGGCTGCTAACCAAAGCATTGCAGGTTCGATTCCCAGTCAGGGCACATGCCTGAGTTGCAGGCCACAGCCCCCAGCAACCACATATTGATGTTTCTGTTTCTCTCTCTCCCTCTCTCTTTCTCTCTCTCTGTCTCTCCCTCCCTTCCCTCTCTAAAAAATATATAAATAAAAAATCTTAAAAAAGTGAAAGGTAGCAAAATTAGCCTGTTTTCCAAAGAGATAACCCTAAAATTGATTTACTGCCATCTTTATCATTACTGTAGTCTGATCACATTCATAAAACATTGTCTATCAAGGTACCTAGAATGTTACATAATTGTTATAAATTAATGCATATTATTAACATGAGTAAATGCCAAAATGTCAAAAAAGGAAGACTTAAAAGCCTTACATAATGTTTCACCTACAAAACCTGAAAGACATAGAAATTTGTCTAAAGAAAGAAGAGTGTACCAACCCAGGTTTACTCATTTAAGAGCTACTGAATGTTTATTTACCTAAGGACTAATGTTCCAGCTATTCTTCCTCACCTCAACAAAAGCTGGCTAATTCAATGCAGATACCTTTTAGATGTTTAAGTGCTATATATTAAGGTATGATGTTATCACTTGTTTCTGTCAGGGTGTCTTTCCCATTTGTATGAAATTTCTTATGGATAGAAGGTATGATTTTTAGGTGAGGTCAAATAGGAAATTCAGTAGAAATCAAAAGTTGATCATAATCTTCAGGGGAAATATCTTTATCAAGAAATAATGACATAATAAACAAAAGAAATGCAATGCACACAGAAAAAATACTTTGAAAACACACTGTTTAAAAAGCTTAAGAGAGCAAGAATGGAATTTATCTTTATACATTAAGGGGTCACCCCCAAGAGAGGAATTTATAATCTATACTTTTCCCAAGATAGTACTATATTTGAAGGGTTTAATGTTAATTCCATAGTGAGTTCTATTTACCTTGAGAGTGTATGTGTGAGAGAGATATAAAGAGAGAGTAGCTAGGAAAACAAACAACATAAAAAGAAAGAATAAAAAGGTAAAAACAGAAGATCTCAGAGGATCAATTTTTTTCAACACATGCTTCCATGTGGAACGATCTGAAAACATCTGTAGAAAAATGAGCAGCTCTCCACTAAAATGAAGGTAATTTCACACAACCTCTGTAATAATATTTTTTTTGTCAATGTCATCTTGACGCTAACCAGTTATAACAGTTCTGGGCAAATGTTTTCTGTAAATGATCAGGGAGCAAATATTTCAGGTTTTGTGTGCCATGCAGCCTTTGCTGCAACTGTCCATCTCTGATGCTGTAGTGCAAAGACAACCAAAGACTACTTGCAAGTAAATGAGTGTGGCTGTGTTTTAATAGAACTTCACTTTTGGACACTGAAGTTTGAATTTCATATAATTTTCACATGTCAAGAAATGGTGTTCTTTTGATACTTTCCTCCATCATTTAAAAATGCAAAAATCATTCCTAGCTGTGGACCTACAAAAGAGAAGCAGGATTTGGCCCAAGGGCTGTAATATGCTGACTCCTGAGTTACAGCATTAGTTTGATGACTATAAACATACAAAAAAACCTCCCATGAATAGAAGAGGTAATTCAGAACTAACGTTGAAATGAAAATACTGATATTAAAAGATTTATAAAACCACAATCATCTAATTCATTATTTATATTAGCCCTATTTCATACCAGTCTTATTTTGGCATTCAGGATATTGTTAAACAATTAAAACTCATTATGGAAAAGACATTACTTTCTGGCATTATTCAGGTATTTTTCTTTTTTTTCCCCACTAATAATTTCTAAATTTTATTAAGAATTTAGATGGGGCAGCCATTACATATAATGTTTATCTTTTTTTTAAGTTGTTGTTCAAGTACAGTTTTCTGCCTTTTATTTTCCTTAAACTTACTAAAATACATGTCATCTTATTTTAAGTGATAATTCCTCCCTTAACATTTTCACTTCAAATAATACCATCTTTTCATTTGTGTTAGCATAACAAATACTTGTAATTATCATATTCCTTCTGCTCCGTCATCTCTCTTTTTAGTTCACTCTGTGCCAACCATCTGTCTTCATCAGCCACCTTCCCTTTTATCATCTGCGAAAGCCTCTAAAGATTAGCATATTTGGTTAGCTACCTGTACATAATTGTAGCCAAATAGAAATTTACTATCATATTACATAAATTGAGTGAAAACACAAAATTTGTGGCATTGAGGTATTTTTACTCCTCTCCTTGCTTTCCTTTCTACTTGTCATTATTTCATGGGAATTTATGTAACTTTTCTTCTAAATTTTTAATATTCAAGTTTCCTATTTTTTAAACTAACTGGCTTCAATTTTGTAAATTTATGTTGATTTATATTATTTAAACAGTGTTAGTCTGCCATTTCTTATTTCATGTTTTCCAATTTTCTTTTTTTAATTAAAATTTTTATTTCTATTTATTTATTTTTTATTTTTTATTATTTTTTTTATAAATAATACTTTATATATTTTTTTAAGATTTTATTTATTTATTTTTTTAGAGAGGGAAGGGAGAGGGGGAGAGAGAAAGAGAAACACCAATGTGCGGTTGCTGGGGGACATGGCCTGCAACCTAGGCATGTGCCCTGACTGGGAATCGAACCTGCGATGCCTGGTTCGCAGCCCGCGCTCAATCCACTAAGCTATGCCAGCCAGGGCTCTATTTATTTTTTGAGAGAGAGAAAAGGAGGGAGAAAGAAAGGGAGAGAAACACTGATATATGAGATAATTGGGGAACTGGCTTACAACCCAGGCATGTGCCCTGACCAGGAATCGAACTGGTGATCTTTCAGTTTCTGGGATGATGCCCAGCCCATTGAGCCACACCAGTCAGGGCTGTTTTCCAGTTTTCAATACTGTCTGTACTGTTCTTCAACCTTGTGAATTACTGTTAATATTCTTATTAGATTCATACATTTGCTTAAATGGGAAATTAATTTTTTCCTTTTGTGGTTTTATTGTTTTTTAAAATTTAATTATTATTTTTTTTTTTAGAGAGAGCGGAAGGGGAGGAGAAAGAGAGGTGTGCCCTGATGGGAAATCACATCAGTGACCTTTAGGTTGCCAGGCTGGTGCTCAATCCACTGAGTCACACCAGCCAGGGCTGGTTTTATTCTTGTCATTATTCTCAACACATTATCCATCTAAGGATTTGTAGTAATATTTGTAGTTATTAAATCAGATAAACTCTATTTAGGTACAAAATGATAATTTTATTATTATTAAAATTATTAAAAATATATTGGGGGTTTAGAATACTTCAGCTTTGTACAATGTATAGAAAAAGATGACAAACTATTAATTTAGAATCAAGAATCTAATAAATCCTACTTTTTGGCACAGAGGAGTAAATGAAGGATAAAGACACATATAAGTGATATTCAAAAATTAAATTTTAACAGAATACTCTATTTTATGACTGATTAACCATAATAAATAAGAATGCAAGGTTCTTTTCTCTCTACAAAATATACTGTGTAGATGATACTAACTGAAGTATCAATTATTTAATAAAGTCCTTATACCAAACTTCTGTATGTTGTCTCACTTTATACAACTACTAAATAAAATATTTAAGTGGCAACACAGTTCTGAATGTTTTCACTCAATGAAATATTTAGTAATACTTCAATGAATTAAAAGGCACCCATAGCTTTGTTCCTGTGTGTAACTCCTACACCAAATTTTCACAAAACTGAATGGCCACTATCTGCCAATTTGCTTCATCTTCCAACAGAAACAAAATCTGTTTATATAGTGTATCACACTGAAAATAACTTTTTTCTGCTTCTAATCAACATTTTTTAGTGTACAAGGCATATTTTAAGGCATTCTGGGACAGCAGGGATTAAAGGGGAAGGAGAGAAGCTGAATATTCAGCTAAACATTGTTTGCATCTTAGCCGAACTCTCTAGAGAAGGTACAATTTGCCTTTTGATACTTTTTTCTACACTTTTCTAGTAAACAGAAATCTTAGAATGATATATCTCTAGTCAATCTTTTCAGAAAAAAGGCAATGAGAACAAACTGTGACACTGAAATACGACAAAAGATGAAGATACTGAGATCAGCCATTCTGTGCTACACTATGGAGTATAGGTGTTGAAAAAAAGAAACTGAAGAGTGGCATGAGATAAACTAATTTGCAAAGCATAGAACTTTTAATTTAACCCTAATATAACACTAACTCCCTACCAGACTGACCTGAGCAAGTCTCGATTTTCTAGTCTTGGTTTGGTTAGGGAAGAGTATGACACTAAATCCATATATTAATTAATATAATCAGAATGTTTTGTTTTTTTTTTAGAATAATATCCAGGAATGATTAGACTAATTTAGTAATAGAATTTATGTTAGTCTTTTTTAAACAGAGGAGTACATTCTGAGTTTGATTATGGATGATCTTTTAAATGCTATAAGAATACAAATACAAAGGAAGGACTGGCTCAAAAGAAAGAAGTGGAAAAATGAGATATTTGTTATACTTTCCTTCTCTGTTAGCTATTAGACTCTAATGACTGATACTAATAAAAACAATTTTGGACTTCAGTAATCAAAAATTTAATATAGAGATATCGTAAATATATATGGTATATAATTAAAAACAAATTGAGAAACCAAAGAATTATCATACTACTATCATTTTTTATTCTATCTTTTATAACAAAACTATTACAGAAATATGAATTAAATGTATGGCAATAATCTTGGAAGATGTAAATCATGGCTAGAAATTCACAGGAACTTTTAAAAAGCTTTAGGATTGGGAGGTAAGGGCTAAACAGAGCCAGAAATTGTTTACTATGATAATTTAGTGTTTCTTCTGTTATATTTATACCATATACCATTTTAGAGATGTTAGAAACTTCTATTTCTCTAAAAAGACAATTTCGGTAGAATAGCAAAGCATTCTGAGTCTGAACTAATGGTCACAAAACACTGTATTTGCCTATATTATATATGTACAGTACTGAGTGGCTTTACGGCATTGTTGTCCCTCTAAGTTTTATCTTGAGTATATTATCCTTTATCTCAAGTATTTGTAAGATGTTACATGATGGTTTCTTATTTTTAAACAAAAGATACCTTGCAGTTAATTAAAAAAAAAAAGAATCTGAGGTGAGAAAAGTCTATTAATTCTGGGAAAAAAAAAAAGTCTACTTGCCAGAATAACTATGGTAACACTCTTAACAATGATCATTTTCCTTGACAATTGAAATCGGATCACGAAGGCTCTATCACTTGGATCCAGCCCTTAATCTGTAATGTTGCTGACACATCCAACAGGGGGCAGAAGATGTGGTTAACAGAAAAGCTCCAAATGAAGTCTCATGGAAAGAGCCACAGAAAATTATTTACAAGAAACACAGATTTTGCAAAGAAAGTCTTTATTTTGTAACCAAGCCAGAATGTTATTAAATCAATCTCAATATCAGTGTGGCTTAAGGGTCCTCCACTCTGCCAATTTAATCTTTATTTCATAAACAAAGAGCATGAAGCTGCAGCTAAGAAAGAAAGAGAGGGAGAAGAGACAGAAAGTAAAAAAGATGGAGATGAGAGGACAAACCAGTCAGATTTGGAATTACCAGTCAGCAGAAGTTTAGGGAAAAAAAAATCACCGAGTGAAACCGTACATTTACTCTGAGAGAGTATCCTTTCACATTGCCTTCTAGGTGATCTCTGAGCTCCTCCAGCTTTCGATGGAGCTACATGTAAACATCAGAAAATGAATTGAAAAAGCAACTTGTTCTCTTTTCAGTTTTCCTTTTTCCTTTTAAAAATAAGATCATAGCATTATACATTTCTCACTGCCTTTGGCAAACATTTCAACACATCAAAGATCTTCGTGTAATATGAGAATACATGCTCAATAAACCCATGACTAGGAAGCCAGTATTTTCCTTTAATTATTGCATCTTGTCTCCCAAAAGCATTACAGAAAATAAATCCTATAACTATCCTTATAATCCTTTACAGATTTACTTAAAATTTTTCTGTTTGGTAGAAATACAGAGTAATATATTTCAAAATTATGAAATTTGCCTTTCTTTCCCAAACACACTGATTTAAGGATGCATCTATATTAAACTGACTGAGCCCTAAAATGTATCTTTTGTCTTATACATAACATGTGCATATACATAATCATACTATATATACACTTAGAAACAAGCATGCAGTTACGACTTGATTGAACCTACACACCTAAAAACTGGATGTAGACGTAATTAAACACACACGCACTCTCGCACACAATCCAGTTTATAGCAGATGGCGCTGCAGGTATGGATGCCATTGGGTCTTTATTTCACTATCAGTAATTTCCAAAAGGTTGTGTTGCTCTGCACATTTTTGCTTGAGTCTGATTCATAATCCATAGTCTAGACAATTAGGAGTTACCTTTCCTTAAAGACAAAGGTAAAATATGACACCTCACAGACAGACAGTGAGGAATGCTACTGTTACATCATCAGGATACATAAACTTATTTTTCTGGCTGAATAATTTTACCTTGCCTCATTTTTGAAATAGGATATAATCAACACTTCCCATCCCTTCTGATTATGCTTAGTGAAATAACACTTAAAAAAATGCTACCCAGTATATAGCAGTGTTAGAGAACAGAGTGGATGGCTTGTCTGGAATAAAGGACACAAACATACAGACACACCTTCATCCATGTGCACTCACGTGCGTGGCACACACACAAATAAATAAACAGACACAAAAAAAGTAAAATTAAGAAGGCAGAAGAGGCAAGGAGAGGAAACAGTGTGTATATTAGTGCTTCATAAATTGTTAAATGGAAATAAATTGAAGGCGTGTAAAATTTTGCAATGACTTAATAGGCCTAATGGTAGGTATTGAATTTTAGGACATCACAGTGCAGTAAAATTTCTGTTATATTGATTAGTTTAACAATTACTCATGTTATAAGAACAAATGGGATTGAGATATAAGAAGTCATTAATTTGGTGGGAGATTCCTCTGTATATTGCAAAATTCAAATTTTCCATCTTGCATTTACAGTGGCAGCATTAAAAGTTATCAACGGTTATGTCAGTAATTCTTAAGAGTGATAACTTGTTTACCTTTTCATTGTGATTAAATGTTAGAGTATCAAGTGCCCAAGATATTTAACTAGCAAATGGGACCATCAGATCAGAAATCTTTAAGTTGTATATTAGCACATCATATACATGAGTGGGCAAACATTAGATATATATTGTTTCTGTTGATTGTTATATCAAATTTTTAACTTAAAAAAAATAAAACAAAGGGGATCAAGAGTGCTTAAATACTGTTAGCTGTATTTGAGCCCATTATACTAGTATCATATAAAATTTCTAATTCTTAAGATTTTATACATATGTATAAAATGTTATTAACTCATAATAATTATTTTCCTGGACTAAATTACAAATGGTAATGATACTAACATAACACTTAATTACTTTGTACAAAAAGTGTAAAAGGAAGGATAATTTTCTGAAAATAAATATTAGTTCTCTGTATAGCAGGAACTTAACACACAGTGACATCAGTCAGAGGAACGGTTTACTCCAGAACCCCAAATTACAGGCACCTGGAATGAGGCAGTTGCCCTTTTTCTTGTTTGTGGTGCCATTCAAAGCTAGTTATTTGGCAGCTTGCCTTCAGCTGGTTGCTCTATGTGTAGCTGAAACAAACAAAAAATATGACCCAACAGCCAATAAAAATATTAAAATAAAAAAAAAATGGGATGGTGAAAAATGGAAAAAGCCCCCTTCCTCCCACCACCCTCCAAAAAGGAAGTGTAGGCTATAGACGAAATCTTGCCAAAAAACGTTAGAAACATATTTACTTTGAGGGATCCAACTCTACTAGCAACTCCTTTGCTTTCATCCGGCCGTCTAATTTGCTACAATGAGGGAAGATGGGTAAAAAAGACAGAATAAAGAAAAAGTGAACTTAAAAATTTTTCTATGCATTAGTAAGTAATACATGCAAAAACATCAATCGACTCTTTGAGGTACCTCTTAGGAGGTCAAGGAGTAAACTAACCCAGAGGCCAAACGACATGCTCTGCAAATATGCTGGCCACTAGAATTCAATCATCGTCACGGCACTATTCCTGAGATGAAGAAATGGGCACTTACTTTCAGTTACCTTGGAGCTTTCTGATGAAGCAGTGTCTGGAGTAGTGTTACATTTGCATTTGGCTTATAAAAAACAGAGAATCACAAATACACCTATGCAAAGAACTTTGTCTCTTTCAGTGTTCCAGTGTCTATTCCATTGTAGCATCAGAAAACATCAGTGATATGATTAGAAACAGGAAGGTTCCCCCAGTGGAAAGATCAGTCCTGACAAGCATCATTCTTAATAAGTGACAGAGTGAAGCTCCTCTGCTTGCTGACCCCAAGCGCCGAGGTTATTCAGCTGTCACTGAGATTCCTCATTAAACAATCGTGCTGCCCAACCAGAAAATTTTAATGCCAGACCAATATCAGATACAGTCACTTCCTCAAAGCCTTCTCTATTTCAGTTGAATTTTCCTCTTAGGTAAGATAGGGGAAAATAAAGCTGCAATTTTAAAAACTTGTTTTATATCACTATACAAATGACAAAAGGAAGGTTCTTAACACAAAGTATTTTATCAGGTGAAGTATAAACTAGAAACTCCTTTGCTTTATTTAAAAAAACAGTTTATTTTTTTCTATTTCCATTTATCCCCCCTATACTCTGTCATGGCAGACACTAATCCTTTGCTTTTTAATAGAGGTGTAATGACAAATAATATTTGTTTAAAGAGGAAGTCAAAAAAGGAGGGGGAAGAAAGGTAAAGAAATTTCACATCAAGTAGATTCCTACATGTGCAGAATGATGGTCTCCATTCTGACCAGTGCAGGTCAAGTTAGCTGTGACGCTTCTGTTCATATTCGGAGACAGCAGAGAAGCATCAACATGATGCCGAATGTTAAAGTTCCCTGGAACAAATGAAAGAAACCTGGCTGTGCTACAAAACTGTGTCTGGCAAACTACAGATTGTCTTATCCTTTTTGGGACATCTCTGACAGTATATAGAGATTGCTTAAGAAAAATACTAAGAATTAAATTTTCATTTTGAAGAAAAGCATCTTGGCACATAATAATTGTGTCAACTTCTGGTTTTGATTGATCTGAATAGTTTTTACTAATCGTCAGCATTAATTAAATGTTATGCCCAAAAGATAATCACCAATTCTTATTTTCTTTATCAAACACAATTCTCAAATTTAGAATTCTCAAATTTAGGCCATCCTGTAGAACAGGGCCTCTGGATAGACAGTGAGTTCCTAAAAATCTAGTTACTCTCTTGTGCTATTTTCTTGACCGTGGAAAACACCTTTATATCAAAAGCTGTTTCCCACTTTAAATGGAGACTCACAACATCTTGATTATAAAGATAAACTATGTATTTTCATATAAAAATATAGTCTAGTGTCTCATGCTGCTTTCTGGAAATTTTCAGAAATTGTGAAGACTTTCAGTAGCAAGTGAATACCCTTTTCCTTATTTTTTTTAATTAGTAGAAAGCTTAAAATTACATCTAGTCCAAAAACATGAAGCTATCTTTTCAAGGTTCCATAGGATGCTAACGTTAAATCTAAATACAACACCTGCAGCTGCTGATTGCTAGTTCAAAGATGTGTTCCCTTACTAGGCCTAGAAATAAATGGGTAGGACAAAAATTGATACCTGCAAGAGGACATATATGTATAGATCTCTCTATCTGTAAAAGAAATTGTTATTATATTTATTTATGGAAGACATTTTTCCTAAACCATTTCAGTTCCATTTGCAAGAGCAAGTACAGAAACTTAAAGATCGAATTGTAAGAAGAGAAAAGATAGTCACCATCGAACACTATACATGAAACACAGACTATAGTACTATTTTAAACAAAGGTTTTTGGAGCAGACAGCTAATTTGTCAGTGCTCGACATCAATTTTCTTCTTATAAATCAGACTTTGTAAATCCCAAACTATCATAACTGGAAGACTTTAGAAAACCAATGTGGTTGTCAATGTCAGAAGTGCCATGTGAATCTCTGCAGCTCCTGAAACAGGCACTGATACCAAATGCTGAACATCTTCAGAGAGAATTTCAAAAAGATTTGTCTCATAAACTAAAATTTGAGAACTAGAAAAAAGTCAAATCAATAAATTTTAAAATGCAATGCTCTCATTTATTCTAATCAACTTATAATTATCAATTATGATGAAGAATGAAATTCAGTGAATCCAACTGCTTGTATTATTTTTCTGATAAGAATTTAAAAGAAATCACAAAATATTAGCATTTGAATAAGATGAATTAATTTACTCTTCTTGAGTTTTATGAGCCTCATAAGTTATCTAATTTTATACATTTTCTTCTGTGAGGTTAAACATTCTTTACCAGTAACTAAGCAAGTTTAAATGGCAAATGTTTCTGTTACATACAGGATCATTGCAATATTAATGAAGTTTGAGAATTAAATGTAAAGAATTTCAGGGATTATGAGTTGGTTGAAATTGTTAGTTTATTCACATATATTGAAAATTAAAATGACAGTTCCAAAACAAAAAAATGTTATCATTAATAATCTTTCTACTCTGAAGGAATTCTTTTATGAGAATTTCACCAAGGTTGTAAAAGATACAAACCAAAGGATCAAAACCATTTCAATCTTTTCCTCAGCTTCTCAGCAGAATATGTAACAAAATATTCATTAAAAGTAGTCTAAAAATATTGAATTGTATCAGTTCTTTTGCAACATTCTAGGAATCCTTCTTCAGGGGTTAATTACTAGGGAATTCATTGTTATGGATTAATTACCAGGATGTGGCCTATAAAGCAGTGAAATTATTCTGTTGTTTGTATTCACCTTTTTAGTAAAGGTTTGGATGCCAGAATAGTGCACCAAAAAGTATTGCCTGGAAGCTACTATGATATGGGTTATTGATTTCCTCTGGTTTCGCCCAATTCTTCAAAACTGAGCTTACTGTGAAATCATTTTGACTGCTAACATGGTAAAAAATTATCCCATCCTACATTCTCTTGTCAATAATAAGTAGTTGTGCTATGTTTTTATTGAAGCAAGCACAGATTTTAGAGTAGAAAGATACTTTTATATTAATTTCTTAAAAATATATATTTCAAAGAAAGTTTAAGCTTATAGAAGGTACATAAAGGTAAGCCACATAAAGTGCCTATATCACTGGGTGTATGCATTCATACTTCAAGATCTTTGCTGAAAATTTTTGAGAAAAGGTTGTATACTTTACATGTTTATTCTATTGACAAGAGAACTCAGGTCTAGAGAGGTTCAGTGGCTTTGTCGAGAACTATAAATTAAGAAAAGCACAGCTGGTATTAAATTCTCTGAATCTCAGGTCTTCTCATTAAATTTAGATCTCATTATGAAATGACTAATGCAGATTTCCCCTCCTTCTCCCCTGATATATTTTCTATTGATTTAGATTAAGTTTATAAACTTTTTTGCTTGTTTGTTTGGCCTAGGGGCTGAACTGTTTTATTTTTAGAATTACCTAATTTACACTGAATTGCCCTGAGAGAGAAACATTTTCAACCCTATTTTATTATGTCACTTTTTTTTTAAAGTATGGGCATCAACGACAAAAAATAAAACCTTTTTCTTAGAAATTGTCTGTCTTCCAACCAATATCATTAAGTGTATACTGGTACAGCTATGCAATGTTTCTGGTAGTTATGATTCAGAGGAGGACATTTTAAAAACTTTTACTTGAAACCTCAAAATTTAAGCAAACTCCTGTAAATAAAATACTTTTTTGGAACTGGTTAATATTTCAATTCACTATATTTCAGCCTTTTGAATACCACTGGTACTTTACTGTAAAACAATTCTGTTTCATTTGTGATTTATTAAGGCAAAGTAAAGCAAAATATTTGATATAATATGCATTAAAAATATTCATGCAATAAATTTCCGAATTAATGTGTTCTGTCTTCAGTAAAAGTAGAATGAGTGGAGAGAGCAGATAATCCTGATGTTTTGAGAAAGAAAAATACATGACCAATTTCAGAATATATCATTTAAAAAAGATGAAAATCTAGAGAATAGTTTACTTCGGGGTATATTCTTTATTAAACGAGACACAGCTAGTTAATTATACAGGTTTAACAGATGGCTCTATGTAATAAATTCTACAGGTGAAATAATGACGGCACAGGATATTTTTGTTGAGCTGCTGTTGAACAAGACATGCCCCAAACAAGGAAAAAGTTTATAGGAATCAAACTCTCAAGTGAAATTGAAAGGCAGCATTCTTAATTTTGCTATTCTTTTATTTCTACAATTCTCACTTTCCTGTCTTCCTATAACTTCCTATAACAAACTTTAGTGCACGCCAAGAGAAGTCATTGTTTCATTTAACAGAAACAGCTTGACTTAAATGAAAAAGACTTTAAACAAATTTGAAAATTTTCAGTCGATAATGTCTAACTTTATGGAGTAACATGGAATGCAAAGCCTGAATAAGTAAGTGTAAATTATTTTATATTAATTGGATAGTAATATAATATCAGAGAGAGGGGCTAAACAGAATGGTAATATTTATTCAGTCAGTTACAGAACCTTATTTTAAAGGAATAGACTTATAAGACTACAGGAACTTTAAAGGCTACTAATTTAATACCACGATGTTACAAATATAGAAACTAAGGCCTACTTTAATAATGTTACAAAGTGGCAGACTAGGGATGATCCTCAATATTTAGTGTGTCATAGTGCAATATTTTACATTTATGATACTAAGTTTTCAAACAACTTTGGATCCATAATTTTTAAATGTGTGCCAGTAAATAAGTCAAATACAAATGCTAAAAATTGCTCTTTCTAGAATATTATTGAATTGAACTCATCAGGATGCAAAAATGATCTCTTCCTGGTATGCATATAAATTATATGAATCAACAGCTTAAAATTTCTGCATATAATTTAAACAAAGGTACAATCAATAGAAGTTGCTAAGTTTAATTAAGAGAAAACTGTAAAACATTTAACTTCCAGACACCAATACATCATTGTTCTTAAAACAGAAGTAACAAACAAGTGAAATATCTATAATAGGGGATGATGAGAAAACTATGCTATATCCACAAATTAGAATCTAAACAATAATCAATAATAACATTGTATAAGATTATTTAAAATAATGTAAATATGTTCATATTACTAAATGAATAAGAAAGGTTAAGATGTTATACAGTTTAATAATACTTAACATTTAGTGAGCATTACTTGTATTTCAAACTCTATGATAAGTGATTTATATGAATTTTAAAATTTAAACCTTAAAACAACAAATAGTATTATTATTTTTCAGTTTACAAGTGAGATGGTTATGACTATGGAGGTGAAGTAACTTTCTGAAAGCTACCCATCTAGTAGTGATAGAGCTGAAATTCGTCACCCGGCCTGTCAAACTCTAGAACCTGAGCTCTCATTCACTGCCTCCCCAATATGATCCATTTAAATAAAATATTTCAGTGCATAGAAAAAAATACAGAATGATAACAGCAAAATTTTAACAGTTATATATTAAGTGTAGTCTTAGATTAACTCTTTCTTTTCTTTATATAAATTTTCTAAAATGAGCAGATATGTTACTTTTTTATTAAAAGAATAAAAGAATAACCTAACTACTTAATAGACTGACTAAGCAATAAAATTTAACTCTACAGCTAATAATGTCTGGTTTGCTATATCTTCTCAGGCTACCTGATCAAATGTCATTTTCAAGTTCAGATTTGAGAGTGGCAGTTGCACATTTCACAGTTAAGTTATACTTAATGTCAATGATGAATATAATTATATCAACATTAATTAGAAAAGGATGGGGGAATTTCAGTTTCAATTATCATTATATATAAAGGCAAAAGGGAAACAATCAGATGAACAAAGAAACAAAAATCAATGTAAAATCCTGTATGTTTAGCAGAATGTCATAGAACAACTATTCAAAATGATTGGTAAACTCTTACTTTTTACAAATCATTTTAAATAGTTGTTCTATGACATTCTGTTAAGTATATAGGATCTTAAAATGATGTGTAAACTCTTAATAGGTAAAATATATCACTATTATCTAATTAATGATTTATAAACTCATAGTAATAGCTAAAATACATTACTATTACCTAACTTCAGTTTTATCAAAATATGAAATAATTTGCTATGTTCAATAGTGCCTTTCTCATTCAAGAAGTAAGAGAACAATCTTTTTCTAAAAAAGATTTTATTTATTTATTTTTAGAGAGGGGAAAGGAGGGAGAGGGAGAGAAACATCAATGTGTGGTTGCCTCTCGCATGCCCTCTACTGAAGACCTGGCCCACAATCCAGGCATGTGCCCTGACTGGGAATTGAACTATTGACCCTTTGGGTCGCAGGCTGGTACTCAATCCACTGAGTCATACCAGCACTATTAAGAGAAACTGTTAGCAAACTGTTAGCAAAACAAACAGGGAGGTGGGCAAAAGTGGGGGGAAATGGGGACATCTGTAAGAGTATAAACAATAAAAATAAAGTAAAAAAAACACAAACAAACAAGTTATTATAAAGGAGGAGAAACTAAACAATCATGAACAAGAGTAGAAACTAGTTATTCAAGTCTATAGGAGCCAGTCATTTAATGCAAATGAGTAAAATAGCTTGCAGGGTATAACGAATACTAGCTGAGTATTGACATATATCAGGTTGATCTCATTTTTTTTAAGGAAAAGCTGAAATATTTTATTTTTAATTGAAAGCACACCAATTTTTAAGTGTTCTAAACTTATCTTTTTTTTAAAAAAAGAACTCCCTCAATTGTATCTCTAATAAAATGATTTCACAACAACTAGGTTATGACTTAACCTATGATTTAAAAGAGGGCTCTCTCTATCTATTAGTAGACAAAATATTGTAGGGACACATTAGTTACTATCCAAACGCAGAAATAGTATCACATTGTACAGTTGGCTAGGCATTACAATTTCTGGTCTTGTATCTTCAAAAGACTCTGTGAAGCCATCTCTCATTTTGAATCAGGGAGCAGAAATTCTGTTCCCTTCCCTAGAATTAATTTGGACGCCAGAGTGAGGGTGAATCATTGATAACGCTCAAGCATGGTACTGGTGGTCATTTACACATAGGATAAGATCTCTGGAGTGAGAATACCATGACAGCATTGTCTTACTGGAAAAACAAGATTCAAAATACATAATTTTGACCCAGGATATTTTCAAGAAACATAAGCAGTTTGCTCATTTGATTATACTGGAGGTTCTTAAAGTGTGCTCCACATTCCTGAGGGTCCCTGAGACCATTTTAGGAGTCCAAAGGCCAAATTATTTCAACAATAGTATTATGACATTTGCCTCTTTCATTATGTTGACATTTTTCAATGATGGTACAAAAGCAATGGTGGGTTGGCACATTAGCGCAAATTAAGGCAGTGGATCCAAACAGCATGAATAGTCATTGTATTATTCACTACCATGTACTATCAGATTAAAAAAATCAATAGTTAAAACAAAAAAAAGCTAGTTTCATTTAACATTGTCTTCAATGAAATAGTAAATACTAACTTAACTTAACTTAAACTTGTCCCTTGAGTGTGACGAAAAGAGAAGCATGAATAAAATACTTCTCCTCCACACCAAAGGATGATGACTGTCTTAAGAAAAAGCACTTACGCAGTTTGAATTGCAAGCTGAACTAGCTGGGTTTTGAACAGAATATCATTTTTACTTGAAAGAATGAAAGAATACTGACAAGCCATAATTATTCAGTCTTAGATATTTGGTAGGTATTTTTCTTGAAAATGAATGAAATGAGACTGTCAATTCAAGAAAAACAGTCAGGACTCATTGTGTTGCCAAAGACAAAATTCTAGCTGTTAAGCAAAAATCAAAGTTGTGGAAAACATATATTATGGTGAGTCTGAAAGCTTCCAATGCTTCTAAGTCTTTCTTGATGAGCTTGGTGGTTATACTAATGAAAATGATTTCAAAATATAATAAAATGAAATTTGTCAACACTGGGAAGAACTGGTATTTTCCAAGTTATATGTGTTGCAAAATCATGCCTGGTAGAAGCCTCATTTAAAGTTCAAGAGAGAACAATGGATTTTAATATATCAGAGCATAAAATGGTCCTTGACAGGGTTTTAGATTCCACACTTTTAAAAGGCTATTAATTGTAAATTTTTGGTGTATTTTCAAATATCCACAATTATGTGCAAATGCTATTAAAATGCATTTTCTAACTACTTAGCTGTGAGGCTGATTTGTTTCTCCATATTCTTCAACTCAATCAACACATTACAACAGACTGAGTACAGAAGGAGACATGAGACTCTGTCTTCCATTAAACCAAACATTGAAATACATTTGAAAAAAAAAAGTAAAACAATGCCATCCTTTCAAATGTTTTTAGAAAATATTATTTTTTCAGAAAAATGTTGACACATAAAAGCTTATTATTTTTATTTGAAGCAAATACACATGTAAGATTTATTGGTTTTAATTTCTTGTACAGTAGGTATTGCTACATATAATCCACATAAACAAAAGATATGTGGGGTCTTTAACAATTTTTAAGTGTATGAAGGGGTGCTGAGACCGTTATGTCTGAGAACTGCTAGATTTGACAATGTTGAGAATATTATTGCTCAATAACCATCAGATGGGGCTAAAACTGTGCACGAAAAAACTTAGATTTTTATGGTTAGAGAATGTACATTTGATTATCACTAGTTTAGTATTTTCCAACATTTTTAGGCATTTGTTGACTAACCCCTATTGCTATAATGTCATTTACAGCTGAACAGAGGTTGATATACAAACACTGATATGATTTCAGGCGAAAGCAAAGAAATAATGTTTAGGGTAGTCTTAATGATTTTGTGATCTTAGAAATAGTGAAAATAATTTGCAGGCCCCAATTGGTACTATGATCTAGGCTAGAATTTTAGCAACTCTATGAGATTCTCCAGAGACTTGTGAACCTCAAGTTTAGAACCAATGAACTTGCCATGTCACATAACCACCTTGATGTTCACAAAGGAAGGTAGTGATAATATGAAATAGTTTATAAAACTATTTCTTTAAGAAAAAAAAGTCAGAGGGAGTATTATCCTGATACTGGATCAATAATACCATTTTTATATGTAAAGGAAATCACACTGTCTTCCAGAAAGACTTAATCATTAAAAATTGTGAGTTAAGAAAATACTTTACTCTTTATTCAGAATAATGTAAATTGTTATGTTCAAAGGATAGCAGAAACATATAAGGAATTCATAATTATGCATTTTCTTTGAATATAAGATTACACAGTCTATAAATGAACATACTATTCATGTAAAGATATTATTATAATGTATTTTTTAATTGTGTAAACTTAAGTTCAATTAAATAAAAAGTGCTTATATTTTCTCCCCAAGAGGAAAATAACTTGCATGTTAGTCCGGCACAAAATTTCATTCTAACCTTTAAGATACAAGAGAAAATGGGTCAATTGACTACATTTATTTATTTAATTTTAAGGTCAAACTTCAGATGCTTAGAGAATAAAAGAATAATTGAATTGGTTTAAGAACATTCTCTATTTTAATAACATCTATAGGGAATAATAAATTGATTGAAAGTTGGGATTTTTTTCCTTTTCTGCTATGGTCATTGTTCTCTTCCTCGAGCCTCTTAATTTTTTAATAGAAATGATCCTGCTTTTCATAATTGAAAGCCAGCCCTTATTAAGTGGTGAATCATGCTCACTTTAAAATAGAATTTATCTATTACATATTCTTTTAGCAAATCATTTCTTTTTTGGAGACTATTACCACTTTAGAACTTAAGCCCTCTACATGTTACCCACTTCTTATTTAAATAAAATCTACATATCATTTGATTTTTGGCTTAGGTACTATTTTACTGAAGGAAATGAAAAATTAAGATCTCAAGTTTGCTCTTAAAGGATACCTCATTGTGTCATAAAGCAAGAAGAGTGGAAATCATTCATCATTTCAGCCATATTTCATTAAAAGGAGATATCTGACATAAAAGAGAAAGAATTTTTTCCCCCAAACACAATAATGTTATGCCAGGCAATAAATATTTGCTGGAGACAATGCCTTTCAATGAAAAATTGCTTTTAAAAAGTTAACTATATTATAATTAAAAACCAAAACCAAAACCCAATAATTCAAGTTGTCTTCTTTAGATTGTGAGGAAGGTACTAAAATGAAATCCAAAGTTGGATTATATATCTTAGAGGTTTTCTTTTTACTATTCCTAAAGGATCAAAGCTCAATCTAAGATATTGTGTTTCAATGAATGTATAAAATGTAAATCCAAAATAATATTTAACGTTACAGTGTTGACATAAAAGAAATAGATGCACACATGTAAAAGGACAGGAAGTCTTTCAGCTTAAACGCTGCTCAATAATTAAAGGTTACAGAGGGAAAGGCTGGAACTGTTAGTTTTGAATCCTAATTTGGTTATTTAAAACTTTTTTGTTTTCACAAAGACTAGGTTAATTTCTTTTGATGGTTATTCCCACACTATTCTGTATTCCTGATGATAAATCATAGCACTTATTATACTTTACTGTAATTTTAGGAGCCTGTTCTGTTTGTTTGTAAAGTGAGAACAATACCTGCTCATGACTGTTCTTTTAGCACCGGGCAAAGACTTATTTAATAAATTAATAAACCCTGTTGGGAGGCAAGATTATCAGTTATTACAGACCTCAGAAAATTTAAGCAACTTGTTTAATGTAGCATTAAGTTGAGAACCCAGCAATTTAATCCAGGTCTCCCATTATCAAGTCAAGTGCTCGATTTTAGTGCTGATCATTAAAGACTGTATTGCATAGTTGATCTAAAAAAAAATATTTGCACATATATTCTGTACATAACAGACTGCATGCCTACTCTGAAATGCAGGAGTGGAGTTTCTACAGAGTTTGGCAAACACTGAAATGAATTAAATTATAAATATCATAACCAAGCTGCAGTAACAATAAAAACTTTAAACTCAACGTGTGTTCTACTTTTCTATTGGATGTCAGTTCTGGGATGCTGTATACATATCTCAGATTGAACGCATTCAGAACCAAAATGTATTTATTTTCCTTTCTTTTTACCCTCAAAACGTGTTTCTTCTCTTTTACTCCTTAACGTAATTAAAAACATTGTCATTTACCCATACCTCAAATTAAAGACCTAATTTTCTTGTTTACTTTTTCTGTCCTAAATTTTAATGCTAAAAATTGAAATAAATAATCCACCCAGAATAGAGTGAAGTGCTAAAACATACAGCCTTGAAATCTGATCAGTAGGCCAAAAAAAAAAAAAAAAATTCATTATTTAAAATAAAAAAGAACTAGTAACTAAAAATGAATTTTGAAGTCAGTGAATTAGACCATTCATGTATTCAATACTAACAAAGATTTTGTCTGAGAGTTCTTGATTGGTGATAACTGCCTGGAGGCAACTGCCTGTGAAGTGGTCATTATTGCTGAATATAGTTCTCAAAACTTCCACCTAGCACAAAAGGTTCTGTTCTGGTTTTATTTATCCTTCATATGCTTGGTAACTCCTTAGAGAGGTTTTCTCTGATTATCCTAAGTAAGATTTCCCTATTATTTTTTTTCTTCTTTTTTTTATGTTGGAACCCCAGTGGGCGAATCCTGCTGTCAATTATTTTCATTGATTTATGTATGGAGATATGTATTTATTTTTTACTTTATTTTTTTATTGTATTTTCCCCATTGCCATTTAGTCCTCATACCCCACTTCCCACCAAACAATCACCACACTGTTGTCCATTTCCATGAGTACTTTTCCCTTAATTTCTCCACTCCCTAACCTCCTCTCCCCACCTTAGGTGTCATCCTGCTCTCTATCTATGAGCCTGTCTTTGTTTTCCTTGTTAGTTCAGTTTGTTCATTAGATTCCACATTATGAGTGGAATCATATGGTATTTCTCTGAGTGGCTTATTTCACTTAACATAGTGTTCTCCAGGTCCATCCATACAGTCCCAAAGGGTAAAATTTTCTTTTCTTTTCTTTCCTTTCTTCTTTCTTTTCTCCTTCCTTCCTCCCTTCCTTCCTTCCTTCCCTCTCTTTTTTCCTCCCTTCCTTCCTGGCTGAGTAGTATTCCATTGTGTAAATGTCCCATAGTTGTTTTATTTAGTCATTTTGAGCTGTTTCTTACCTTGGCAATTATAAATAATGCTGCAATGAATATAGGGGTGCTTATGTTCTTTCAAATTATTGTTTTAGGTTCTTTCAGGTATATTCCCAGAAGTGGGATCTCTGGGTCAAAAGGAGGATCCATTTTAAAATTTTTGAAGCATCTCCATAATGCTTTCCACAGTGGCTGCACCAATCTGCATTCCCACCAACAAATGGATTCCCATTTTCTCCACACCCTCGCCAGCACTCGTTGTTTGTTGATTTATTGATGACAGCTATTCTGACAGGTGTGAGATGACAACTCATTGTGGTCTTAATTTGCCCTTCTCTGATGATTAGTGACATTGACAGTCTTTTCATATGTCTGTTGGCCATCTGCTTTGAAGAAGTGTCTATTCAGGTCCTTTGTTCACTTTTTTAATTGGGTTTTGTATTGTTGAGTTTTGTCAGTACTTAATGAATTTTGGACATTAGCCCCTTATTAGATGTTTTGGTGAATATGTGCTCCCATTCTGTGGGTTGTCTTTTTTTTGTTGTTGACAATTTCCTTTGCTGTGCAAAAACTTTTTAGTTTGATGTAGTTTCATTTGTTTATTTTTTCTTTTGTTTCCCTAGCTTGCGAAGATCTGGCTGATAAAATACTGCTATGGGCAATGTCTGAGATTTTGCTGCCTATGTTTTCTTCTACAGTTTTTATGGTTTGGGGCCTAACATTGAAGTCTTTAATCCATTTCAAATTTATTCTTGTGTGTGGTGTAAGAAGGTGGTCCAGATCTATTTTTCTGTACATATCTATCCAATTTTTCCAATACCATTTCTTGAATGAACTATTTTTAGACCGCTGTTATGTATTTGCTTCCTCTGTCAAATGTTGACTATGAAAGTGTGGGTTTATTTCTGGGCTCTCTATTATGTTCCATTGATCAATGTGTCTGTTTTTAGGCCAGTACCTTGCTGCTTTGATTACTATGGTCCTATAGTATAGTTTGATATTAGGAAGCGTGGTTACTCCAACTTTGTTCTTCTTTCTCAGAACCGCTGTTGCTATGTGGGGTCTTCTGTGGTTACATATACATCTTTGAAATATTTGTTCTAGTTCTGTGAAATATGTCACTGGAATCTTGACAGGGATTGTGCTGAATCTATAGATTGCTTTGGGTAGTATGGACAATGATGTTAATTCTTACTATTCATGAACATAGAATGTGCTTCACTTATTTGCATCTTCTTCAATTTCTTTCTTTAGTGTCTTATAATTTTCCAAGTACAGGTCTTTTACATTCTTGGTTAGGTTTATTCCTAGGTATTTTATTCTTTTTGAAGCAGTTGTGAATTGGACTGTTTTCTTAATTTCCCTGTTAGTTTGCAATTGGCATATAAAAATGTATCTGACTTCAGAATATTAATTTTCTATCCTGCTATGTTGCTGAATTCATTTATTAGTTCTAGTAGTTTCTTGGTGGAATCTTTGGGGTCTTCTATGTACAGTATCATGTCATTTGAAAGTAAAGACAATTTTACTTGTTCCTTCCCAATTTGGATGCTTTTTATTTCTTCTTGTCTGATTGCTGTGGTTAGGAATTCCAGTACTATGCTGAATAAGAGAGGTGAAAGTGGACATCCCTGTCTTTTCTCGATTTTAAGGAAAATGATTGTAGTTTTTACTCATTGAGTGTGATGCTGGCAGTGGGTTTGTCATATATGGCTTTTATTATGTTCCCTCTAATCCCAATTTACTGAGAGTTTTTATCATAAATGGGTGCTGGATTTTATCAAATGCTTTTTCTGCACTTATTGATATGATCATGTGGTTTTTATCCTCCATTTTGTTTATGTGGTGAATCATATTTATTGATTTGCAAATGTTGTAACAACTTCGCATTCCCAGAATAAATCCCACTTGACCATGGTGTATGATCTTTCTGATGCATTGCTGCATTCGGTTTGCTAATATTTTATTGAGGATTTTAGTATCTATGTTCATCAGTGATATTGGCCTATAATTTTCTTTGTAGTATCTTTATTTAGTTTTGGAATTAGGATAAGGCTGGGTTCATAAAATGAGTTTGGGAGCTTTCCCTCCTCTCGAATTTTACAAAATAGTTGGAGAGGGAGAGGTGTTCTTCTTGGAATGTTTGTTAAAATTCACCTGTGAAGCCATCCAGTACAGGGCTTTTGCTTGTTGGGAGTTTTGTGATTATTGCTTCAGTATTTCACTAGGTTTGATCTGTCTATTCAGATTCTCTGATTCTGCTGGATTTAGTTTTGGAAGATTGTCTATTTCTAGGAGTTTATCCATTTTGTTCAGGTTGTCCAATTTGTTGGGATACAGTTGTTCATAATATTTTCTTAAAATCCTTTGAATTTCTTTGGTGTCAGTTGTTACTTCTCTTCTTTCATTTCTGATTTTATTTATATTTATTTGAGTCCTCACTCTTTTTTCTTGATGAGTCTGGTTAAGGATTTGTCAATTTTGTTTATCATTTCAAAGAAACACCGGTATTAGTACTGTTTTTTTAGACTCTATTTCACTCATTTCTGCTCTTATCTTTATTATTTATTGCCTTCTACTTACTTTGGGGTTTATTTGATTTTTTTTCCAAGTTCCTTTAAGTGTGAAGTTAGATGGTTTATTTCAGCTTTTCTTGATTTCTCTCTCTCTCTTTTTCTTTTTTGAGATAGGCCTGTAATGCTTTGAATTTCCCTCTTAGGTTTGCTTTCCCAGTGTCCTAATGACTTTGGATTGTTGTGTCCTCATTTTCATTTGTTTCAAGGTGTCTTGATTTCTTTCTAGATCTTGTTGTTGACCCATTCACTGTTTAATAACATGCTATTTATCTTCCATGTCTTTGCATGTTTTTTCAGTGTTCTTCTGATTGATTTCTAGTTTTATAGCATTGTGATGAGAAGATGCTTGATATGATTTCAATCTTCTTAAATTTGCTGAGACTTGTTTTGTGTCCTCACATGTGGTCTAATCTAGAAAATGTTCCATGTGCTCTTAAAAAGTATGTATATTCTGCTGCTTTGCAGTGAAATGTTCTGAAGATATCAATTAAATCCATTTGATCTAGTGTGTCATTTAAGGCCACTGTCTCCTTGTTGATTTTCTGCCTGGAAGACCTATCCATTGAAATCAATGGCATGGTGAAATACCTGACAACTATGACTGTATTTTGGTTGAGCTCTCATTTTATGTCCAGTAAGATTTGCTTCACATATTAAGGTGCTCCCATGTTGGGTGTAAAGGTTTACTGGGTTATGTACTCTTGTTGTATTGTTCCTTTTATCATTATGTAGTGCCCTCTTTTTCTCTTACTATACCCTTGGTTTTAAAATCTATCTTGTCAGTTATAAGTACTGCTGCCATACTGCTACCCCAGCTTTTCTTTTAGTCTGTGTGTATCTTTCAATCTGAGATGGGTCTTTTGGAAGTATCATGTATATGGCTCTTATTTTCTTTGAAGTATATTTTATTGATTATGCTATTACAACTGCCCCATTCTTTTTTCTCCCCCTTCCTCCCTCTACTCAGTAATTCCATTCCTTCCAGCATTCCCCCTTAGCTCATGTCCATGGGTCATACACATAAGTTCTTTGGTGTATCCATTTTCTATACTATTTTTAACCTCCCCCTATCTATTTTGTATCTACCATTATGTTTCTTATTTCCTGTACCTGTTCCCCCATTTTCCCCTCTTTCCCACTGATAATCCTTCGTGTGATTTCCATTTCCATGATTCTGTTCCTGATCTAGGTGTTTGCTTTTTTTTTTTTTAAGGTTCAGTTGTTGATAGTTGTGAGTTTGTTGTCATTTTACTGTTAATAGTTTTAACTGTCTTCTTTTTCGTGGATAAGTCACTGTAACATTTCATATAGTAAGGGCTTGGTGATGATGAACTCCTTTAACTTGAACTCATCTGGGAAGCACTCTATCTGCCCTTCCATTCTAAAGGATAGCTTTGCTGAACAGAGTAATCTTGGATGTAGGTCCCTGCCTTTCATGACTTCGAATACTTCTTTCCAGCCTCTTCTTGCTTGCAAGGTTTCTTTAGAGAAATCAGCTGATAGTCTTATGGGGACACCTTTGCAGGTAACTGTCTCCTTTTGCTGCTTTGAAGATTCTCTCCTTATCTTTAATGTTTGGCAATTTAATTATGATGTGTCTTGATATTTCCTCCTTGGGTCCAACTTGTTTGGGACTCTCTGAGCTTCCTGGTCTTGTATGTCTATTTCCTTCACCAGATTGGTGAAGTTTTCTTTCATTATTTTTTCAAATAAAATTTCAATTTCTTGCTCTTCCTCTTCTCCTTTTGGCACCCCTATGATTCAGATGTTGGAATAGTTAAAGTTGTCCCAGAGGACCCTAAACTTCTCATTTTTTTGAATTTTTGTTTCTTCATTTTGTTATGGCTGTATGTTTATTTCTTCCTTTCATTCCAAATCATTGATGAGTCCTGGTTTCCTTCCCTTCACTGTTGGTTCCCTATATATTTTTCTTCATTTCACTCTGTATAGCCTTCACTTCTTCCTTTATTTTGTGGTGATACTAATTTCTGTGAGCATCCTCATTACCAGTGTTTTGAACTCTGTGTCTAATAGGAGTGTCTATCTCCTTGATGCTTAGTTCTTTTTCTGGAATTTTGATCTGTTCTTTTATTCAGGCCATATGTGTCTTCTTTGCAATGTTGTTTGGGACAGAGCCTTAGGTGTGCACCAGGGTGGGGCTGCATACCTAAGGCTCACTCGGCTGCACTGTGGCGCTGTATGTGGGGGAGGGTCAGAGAGGGAACAATGCTGGTTGCTTGGCTCTCACCCTGCTTTCAAGAGACTGGCAGTTCCAGCCGCCTCCATACTCCCCACAGGTTTTTACAGCCTGAGGTTCTGAGGCTTTAGCTGGTGCTAGAACCCTGTGTTGTGTGGTCTGTCTTGTTCCCCAGTTGTTCCTTCCAGTTTATTTGCATGCAAATATGAGACTGCCTGGTCTGCCAGCTGATGCCTTGCCATGAATCTTCTCTGACTTGGTTGCCTGTCTTGCCCCTCCTACCAGTTTTTGGATAGAAACATTCTGGGTGAATGTTTCTTCTTCAACTCCTTGGTTGCTGGACTTCCATACAGTTCAATTTCCTAGCAATTCTGTTTTTGTTTTTTTTTTAATTGGTTGTTTCCTTCTTTTGGCTGGGTGAGGAGGCAAATTGTAGCTACCTATGCCTCCATCTGGGCCAGAACTCCTATATATGGGTATTGTTTTCTTTTATTTTTAAAGATTTTATTTATTTATTTTTAGACAGGGATAAGGAGGGAGGAAGAGAGGGAGAGAAACATCAGTGTGTGGTTGCCTCTTGTGCACCTCCTACTGGGGACCTGGCCTGTAACCCAGGCATGTGTTCTAACTGGGAATTGAACTGGCGACCCCTTGATTCACACAGGCTGGCACTCAAGCACTGGGCCACACCAGCCAGGATGGGTCGTATTTTCTTATCCTTTTAGCTACCCTATGTCTTTGGGTTGAAGCATTTAAGCCATTTACATTTAAGGTGATTGTTGACAGACATTTAGTGCTATTTTATTGTTAGACTATTTTCCTGTTTTTTGTTTTTTTTTTTTCTCCTTCACCTCCTTTTAGCAAGTCATTTAACATTTGTTGCAGTACTGGTTTGGTGTTAACAAACTCCTTTAGATCTTTCTTGTTTGGGAAACCCCTTATTTCTCCTTTGACTTTAAATGATAGCCTTGCTGGGTAAAGTAGCCTTGGTTGTAAGTCTTTGCTTTTCATCACCTGGAATATTTCACACCACTGCCTTCTGGCCTGAAATGCTTCTGGTAAAAAATAACATGACAGTCTAATTGATGGTCCCTTATATATAACTACCTTGTTTCCTCTTGTGGTATTTAGGATTTCTCCTTGTCTTTAAGCTTTGCCAATTTAATTATGATATGTCTCTGTGTAGGCCTCTTGGGGTCCAACTTGTTTGGGACTCTTAGCTTCCCGGACTTATGTGTTGATTAGGGAAGTTTTTGGTCATTATTTCTTCAAATAGGTTCTTGACCCCTTGTTTGCTCTCTTCTCTTTCTGGTATTCCCATGATGTGGATGTTGCTATGCTTCATGTTGACCAAAATGTTTCTTAAATTCTCCTCATTTTTTAAAAATTCTTTTTTCTTTTTGCTCTTCTGCTTGGGTTTTTTTCCTACCTTTCCTTCCAAATCATTGATTCAATCCTCTTTATCATCTAATGTACTGTTTATTCCTTCCAGTGTATTATTTATTTCAGATATTGCAATCTTTATTTCTGACTGTTCCTTGTTTATGGTTCCTATATCTTTTTTCATGCTGTTGAGTATCCTTGTAATCATTTCTCTAAATTCTCTGTCTGATAAATTATTTGCCTCCATTTCATCTAGTTCTTCTTCTGGATAATTCTTTTGTCCTTTTATTTGGGGCCTGCTTCATTGTCTCCCCATTTCGGCTCCTTCTTTATATTTATTTCTACATATTAGGTAGACCTGCAAAGACTCTGGTGTAGGCCCTTGTCAGATGATGCTTGTGACTGGCTCTCGTCAATCTGTTTGGAGCTATCAGCGATCCAGAGCTTGTGGCTTCCTCTGCTGGGCCTGGGTGTATGCAAAAGAACCAGGCTGCACACCAAGGCTGGCTTTAACCAGCACTAGGCCAGGGGGAGTGTCAGCTGAAGTCTTAGAGCTCCCCAAGATCTACCTTAGTTGTTAACTAATCAGTGATATAGCATTAAGCTATACTCAGCATCCTGTCTTAAGCTCCACAGGGTGGGGCAGAGCATCCTGTGGGCAGGGCTATTCCATCCCTTCAGGCTGATGCCACTTGGAGGGGAGTGTTCTGCCTTAGAAAAATTGTTCTTGTAGTATGGGGGATGAGTCTGGGATCTTGGCAGCTGTTCCTTCGGTTCTCTCCCCAGAGCCACCAACCCCCAGACTCTCATTAGCGTCTCCAGTCTACTCTGCCCTCCCTCTTCCAGAGTCCAGGGTAAGTAGCTGCACATGAAATTTTTTGCATTGGCTGTTTACAAGGCTCTCTGCGTCTCTAGCCATCTCTTCCTGGCAGACAGAAACCCCAGTGCTTTTCACAACTGTATGTTATTTGGGTTCCTTTCCAAGCTCTGCTGCTATCGGCTGGAGAGACCAGCTTTGGGTTTAGACCCTACATGTTCAGGGGCAATGCTCTGGCTGCTGAAATATCTCTTTCACACTTCAGCTGCCACCCATGGGAGCCCAGCCTGCCCTTGCGTGCCTCTTCCACACTCCCTACTAGTCACATTGTGGTGATGTGGCTTCTTCCATCTGTCCCTGGTTACATGACTTGCCTCCAGCTAGTGTTCAGTTCCCTCCTATTATTTTTTATCACTATGACTTTTTCATTTCTTCTTGCATGAATTTCAATGTATAATTATTAAGTTATTGTGAAATTATAATGAATAGAATTACTTATCTATGTATTTATTTTAATATACCATCAACTAAACTGTAAACTCGATGAAGGCAGCAGAAATTATATCTGTTACTGACATAAAAGCACATATCAAGAGCATCTAATTCAGATTCAATCAAGAAGTCTTATAATTTGAGACATTTAATAGAAAGATTAATTTGACTTTCACTGCTCCTTTGAAAAGCCAATATTATGGTAAGTGAAATAAGCCAGGTGGCCAAAGACAAATACCATATGATCTCACCTATAAGTAGAACCTAATGAATAAAATGAACAAATGAGCAAAATAGAACCAGAGACATGGAAATAAGGAGCAAGCTGACAGTGACCAGAGGGGAGCAGGGGAAAGATAATGGGGGAAAGAAGGGGAAGGGTCTAGTCAAGGAACATGTATAAAGGACCCATGGACATGGACAAGACGGCGGGGAGTGACTGAGGGAGCGAGAGTAGTGGGGTGGGAGGGCAGGGGAGAGCAATGGAGGAAAAATGGGACAACTGTAACTGAACAACAATAAAAAAATAAAAAATAAATAAAAAGGTCAATATTCAAGCTAGCTTTTTACTATACTAGTATTCTGATTCAGCCTTAACAGCTTAATTTTAAAATTACAACAAAGCAATAATTTTATCTTTGAGGTATACATTCTGGTGCTGGTAAAAGTTATCTAAAAAGAGCAGACTTTTATTCCTAGATAAAAATATGAAAAAAATTATTAGGAAAAAAGATATTTAAATACTCTGCTTTATTTTAATTTATCGTCAGTTTCAACATCTAAGTGCTAGCTAAAGAAAAAATGTCAAGAGAAGCTACCTGCTCTCCTAAAGCTTTGCAATAAATATCAAGATTTGTTTTTTAGGATTTCACTTAAGTAAATTTGGAAATACCAAGTCATTTTTAAAACTGGACTTAATATTCCCTTTGTAATTAAAATGTAATTACAAAGTTTTAAAAAGACCCAAGTACTAAGTATAATTAAATTATGCTTCAAATATTCATGTTCACAGTATATTGTTAAGGGGAATAATACTTTGTCTTGGATAATTCTGTATTCCCAAGATTTAGGTCTTAATATTAGGTGAATAGCTAACTAACCATTGATAGTGACCTTAACTTTTAGCTTTAATTATTTCCAAGACTTGATAAATGAGTACAGCTTGTACAATTAGAATTTAATGCAGTCAAACAATAAATTATTTTGTTTTAGAAATTTAAAAGACATGGATGAGATTCATCTATCCAATTTGTCTTGAGAAATCAGTGATTTCCTTCAGTTGAAGATGTAGGTGACTGACATCTGAATGGCATTAACATACATTTTATGTCTGGAATGTTTTTACAAATTTTATTCACTGAAAATTTAAGACTTCAATTTTTTAAAACTATAATAAATATCAGTAATTTTTGATATAAGTCTGAAGACAATGATATACAACACTAACACTCTGAAGCCTTTGCTGTGAAGGCTGTACCGTAAAAGACTGTGAAAGTACTGGTTGAGGTTACTTCTAGTTAAATCTAGTTATAACACTGATACATTCAGAAAAGTTCAAATTGAGGAAGGTAGCTATGTAAGTCATTAAATTTGATGACAGAGAAAAAGTCACAATTTGAAAAATTACCTGCAGGTCTCTAGAATAAATTTAATGTACAGCCTGATATCTAACACCATATCTTAAGTAAAAAGAAATTTTACTATTAACCTTTTGACACCCCATAGAAAACTTAACGGCATAAATGACTATCTTAACCAGGGTAGAGACATTCCAGGAGATAGCAGTCACAGCCATAATTAAGTCTGATACTTAATTTATCATATACATGAAGATATGAGGCAGCAAATGTCTAATCCTTATTTTCCCCATATATAATTCAGTACTTGGGAAAATGACAAAAAACAAATACTAAGATACTTCTTCTTTCCCCCAAAGGTTGGCATTAAAACTTTCTTTCTAATTAATTTAGATTTGTTTCCAAATATTAGGCAGCGACATTCCAAGTTGAATATGTTTGAACAAATTTGGAATGATACTAGAGCAGGGAGCTACCCCAGCCTGGATAAGTCAAAAAAAATTCCATTGGTGACATTATTTTACTTTGTTAATCTTATTATTTATTGGCCAGAAATGTATTAATCTTCTGCATAAACATGTAATTCCACATCTATACTGATGAGTATGCTAAGAAAATAACAAGTCTACAACAAAGAAACAGTATCTATGGAGAGTGATACCTGTAGCTGTGATGATGTAGGAGTAGACATTATGCATGAAATTTTCATCGTTCTAATGTTTAATACGACAATTTGTGAAACAATGGGTGATAACTATCTTACAGTTCATTAATCTTTCACTGTACTATCATTCATGCAATCTGACCTTGACAAGCAGAGGAAAATACTGGTTAGTTTTCCCAGATTCACATAGTAGACTATGGTACTAAGGAACTGTACTTACTTTTGGTGTTGGGCAGGAAGCTGTAGAAAGGCGAGATGTAGCCTGAGCACGAGGCGATTCCGAAGGAGTAGTGCTGAGGGAAGCTGTATCTCGTGGGAGCACCTGAACACCACGAGAAATAATGGATTCTGGAATCTGAACAAGGGGAATAAGCATGGCTTAATATTATGAAATTACCAATAGTATGTAAAATCAATACCCATGCGTAATATTTTTTGGGGGAGCGGGGTATTCTTTGCTGTACAGAGCTCATATATTTTGTCTCATGTACTGTTAGAATGCATCCAACAATTTGGGCTAGAATAGAAACCTTCAGGTTTAAAATATTTTCCCTGGCCAAACAATATTTTATTAGACTTTTTAATGACAAACCCGAACCACAGTGTGACTGTGGTTCAGTGTGAGTGTGTTCAGGAGTAAAGTAGTTGGTGCTCATACGCTGGCTCTTTCATTTGATAGTTCTGCACTTCCTAGGTATTTGCCATTTCTGTTCAGATTCATTTCTATCCTCCTTCAGCCCCTCTGCTCCAAGCTGACCTGTACAGATAGAATCAACAAGCCAACCTGAGCTCTCTGGCTGCTAGTTGGGTTCAGCTAAAGGGAGGCACTGTCACGAAACTGAAGGGTTGGACAAAAGTAAGGTCTGGTATTTATTTCCCTGGTTTCTTCTCTACCAAGTCATCATAAGTTGGCTAGGATCACAGCTCGTGTCAGATGACACTTGCTTATAGCTCTTTTCTAGATTCTAACAGCATCCTTCCCTTTGCTCCACTAAGACTAGGAGTATTAATGGTTCCACTATTACTAGTCCCAGGGTACTGTGTTATGTCAGGTTGCTTTCCCTAAAATTTGCCCAAACCTTTGTAAACACCATAGTCCTTTATTAAACTCTTCTTCATTACCCATTTAAGTATGCTATGACTTCTACTGGAATGCTGATGAATGTATTTTCTAATTGCCATTTCCTTTATCTAAAAAATGAAGATAATGATAGAATCTACCTCAATGGATGACTGCTGAGCGTTAAATAAGATAATGTATATAAATTATCTAGCATTTCCAAATAGTAAATACTTAATAAATGTTGGTTATTATTGTTATTATACCTATCAACACCATAAAGACTGATGTCATTGAGTATCACTATTCTAAAAATATACAAACATAAGGACAAATAATGTGAATTATTTATTTTTCAAATCATTAATATTTATGTCAACTATAAAATTTCTGATTTGGGGCTATGCATAATTTAGTTCATGTACTGATGGGTGTCGGTCTTCTAATATCAAAGTGAGAACTTGAACACTTTTAAGTTTTGTGCATAAGAGGAGTAAAACATTTGATACAATAAATATGCAATTAACATTCAATCAACAAATATCACTTACTAAGTAAAAAGAAGGAAGCAGCAGCCAGACTTCGCGATTAGAAAGGTGCTCCTGGTTTTATGTATCCTCTCTTTCTCACAAAGGACATAATACTATACTATTTCCAAAGAAGCTCTTTTATTTACTTTCCATATCAACATCCTCAACGCCAATGGTACTGCCACTATTTCAAGGCTTGACAGTTTACATGATTTATGAAAAATATCCCCATAATTAGGATGAAAAGCAATAGAAGTTCTAAGAAGAAAAATGGCTCCATCTGCCAGTATTTCTGAGTACCAAATTGTGATAAACATTCTAAAGTAATTAAGGTAGTCTGATTTAGAAGAGCTATATGTTGCTGCTTATGCCTAATAAAAAGTCCATGATTGGAAAGAAGATCAAATGCCTCTATTATATTTCACATGACATCATGTCCCTCTACTTCATAGCAATTCTCACACTTTACTACAGTATACATGTGGTAGACTGATCAATGTCTAGCTCACTTTCTAGAATGCACTGTTACAACGATGCAACTGTGTTTTGGGTACTATTGTGTGTCCAGTACCTAATGAAATGCCTATACAAAGTTGTATGTGTGTGTGATATATGTATTTCCAGACACACACACGTACATATACTACACATCACTCTTTCACTCTCTGTGTATGAATGTAAACAAAACAGTATGATATTTGAGAGGAAAGATAGGTTTAAATTTTGGGGTATATCCTTTTGAGTTAATAGTCTGAAGATACCCAATGAGCTTTTAGAAACATGAGACTGCAGCTTATGAAAGAGTTAGGGATTGGATATGTACTTTGGGAATTATCATGGAGGTGATCATTGCAGTCACCCAAATGTTTCAGATAACCCAAGGAGACTATGTAAAAGAATGAAAGATAATGGTTGAAAATTCTAGGTGATATTCATATTAAGAGGCTATAGAAGAAAAAGAATTGGGGAAAAAATCTATATGGGATGAACATAATCCTATTTTTCCTTGAATAATCTGAGTTTATATCTATTATCCTGGCTCAATTATTAAATAGCACATTTTTACACTTTTAAAAGTATTTGAGTTTGGAAAATAAATTATTTCATCCTCCTCTCTTTTTTAAAAATTAAGTTTTGGGGGTGATACTGGTTAATAACAATATATAAGTCTCAAGTGCACAATTCTATAATATTCATTTGTAAACTGCATTGTGTGCTCACCACCCAAAGTCTCGTCTCCTGTCACCATATGTATATCTGAACCCCTTCACACTCTTCATCTTCCCCGAAGCCCTTTTTCCTGTTAACTTTCGTACTGCTGTCCTCCTCTCCTTAAGAAACTGTTAGAGACAAAAGAGGAAAATCAAGAAAGAGTGGCTATAAGGGAAGGAAAAACAGAATAAACTTTCAAGATGTTAAAACCTATAAATACTGGAGGAATGCGAGTAGGATGAGAGTTGAAAAGAAGCCATTAATTCTATCAATTAAAGACGTTACCAGTAAAGGAAAAAAGTAAAAATAAGGAAGCAAGTAAGTATAATAAAATAAAGTAATTTTTGGGAAACAAAGTGAGATATTCAGTAGTACCCTTCTTTTTGGTAGTTGGAGTAAAAGATCTATTGATGAGAAAATTGGTGAGAAAGATAACTTTTTAGAAGACTAGTCACAAAAATCTGGATTAATGCTTTGAGATGAATGAATGAGAATGGAAGACAACTAATAATTTGCCAAAGGAATTATCAGTCATCCTTGTGGGTCCTGTCAATTTTGGCAACCAAAAATTTGCAATTTCATTATGTAGCCTGGAAATAAATTTTCAACCCATCTCAAAAAAGAAACTTATGTTAGAGATACTTAAAAATTATTTGCACAGATATGGTTGGGGAAGATATATAGATAAGATCATAAAGACAAAGATCATATTGCAAGAATATACCAAGACAGATAAAAAGAAAAGAAAGACACTAAATAAGATGGGGGTAGTCATTAATTGCCTGAGAGAGAGCTTATTTCATGAAGATAAATCTTGATTATAAGACATAAAGAAAAAAGGTGGATGTAAGAAAAAGGAGGCAATAAATATGGATTACTTTGCTGATGGATATTTGTATTGTTTTCATTTTGGAGACATTATGAACAATGCTACTATGAGTATTCTTGTTCATGTACCGTAATTCCCACATGCATTAATTCTAAGAAATAAATACCCAGGAAAAGAATTACTGTTATAGGGTATGAATACCTTCTTTTAAAAATATTTTATTATTTTTTAGAGAGAGGGGGAGGGAAGGAGAAAGAGGGAGCAAAACACCAATGTGCAAGAGAAACATCAATCGGTTGCTTCTCACATGCCCCCAACCTGGGACCTGGCCTGCCACCCAGGCATATGCCCTAACTGGGACTCCAACTGATGAACTTTCAGTTTATGGGATGACACCCAATCTACTGAGCCACACCAGTCAGAGCTGAATACCTTCTTTTACAAATTTCTAAATTGGTTAAGCCTATTTATATGTCTATCAAAAGAGAATGGTAACAGTTGCTCTTACTCCACAGTTTACCTCTATCTAATATCAATATTATTAATTTTAGTCAAATCTAGTAGGTAGTAATAATATCTTATGGTGGTTTTAATTTTCCTTACACTGTTATTGACAGTAAGCACCTTTTCATGTTTATCAGTCATTTAGATATTCTCTTTTGTAAAGTCCCTATTCAAGTCTTTTGTCCAATTTCCCCTTATTGTATTGCTCTTTTCGATTGAATTAAAAATTATATCCCTGTATTTATTCTGAATAACTAGTCATTCATCCGTTTTATATGGTGAAAATATCTATTCCTACTCTAAGGCTTATCATGTCTTTTGATAAATTTTTAACTTTAATTTAGTTAAATCTATCAATAGTTTCTTTTATAGTGAGTAGTTTCTGTCTTAAAAAGAATCCTTCCTGTGGGAATGGCAGGGTAGGAATGCCAAAAGTCCATCCTTCCACTAAAGAGGAGATTTAACTAGCAATAATGTCAGAATCAACTTTAATGTCAGAATCTAGAAACTAAAATCAAAACTTTATAGCAACCAGGGAAGCCTTAATCAATTAAAAAACAAAACCAATGAATCACCCACTATACAGCTCAGTGGTGGCCTTGAAGACACAGTACACATTCCTGGTAAAGCTTCTTACAACTTAAGGAGAACAAACCTTATTCTCAAAAATTGTGGCTGTTTATTTCAACATGTCTGTTGGCTCACTGAAGGACACACTTGAAGGGCTTGCCTTTGCTTCTCCTGGCTTGGAACAATTCCAGAGTTCAGGAAACTAACTTGGGGGGTGGGGTGGGCAGTAACTGTCAAAATTTAAAGGCATATATATTAAATACCTCTGTCCTAGCAAGGAATAACAGTTGGGACAAACAATAGAGTAACTGAAATATTCAGGTATAAGGGCTTTGAAAAGTTCCCAGATATTCCTGAGAATCCAAAAACTCATGCATATGCCCAGGGTTAGGCTCATTCTTGCAAGACTTCACCTGATCTTTCACTTCTTGTTGAAGTTCAGACTGCACAATCAGTAGGTGAAGGGTAAGGCAGAGTTGTAAACTGCCTGGCTCAGTGATGAAGACATGCCCTGATACATACAAAGAAGCCATTTGCAAAGAACTGAAGGCTTTTCTTTTTCTGTATGTATATTTTTTCAAGGTATTTAAGAAAATCTCTGTTGAGTCACTAGCTGACCATGAAGCTAATGGTACAGAGACTGCAGTTGCCACATACAGCAAAGAATAATAGAATTGAGAAAAATAGTTCAGAAAAATTAATCAACAAATAATAGCAAACAGCAATAACATACTCCAAAGAGAAAGGAGAATCTGATTTCCAGATTGCCACTTATAATATTTAAAAAATCCAGTTTTCAACAACAAAAAAAAGGAATAAATAGAAACTGTCCTTGAGAAAGCCCAGACATTGGACTGACTAGACAAAACCTGTAAACCAAGTATTTGAAATATATCAAAAGAGCAAAGACAACCATGGACAAGAAACTATATAAAGCATGGAAATAATGTCTTGTCAATAGGAAATATCAATAAAAATCAGGAAATAAAAGGGAACCAAATGGAAATTCAAAAGTTGGAAAGTATAATAACTCAAATGAAAAGCCAACTGGGAAGGGGGTTCAGCAGTGTAATTGAACAAGAAGAAAAAAAGAATAATGAACTTGAAGTTAAATCAATTTAGCATATCTAGTTTTAGGAGCAGAAAAAAAAAGAACAAAGAAAAATAAGCAGGACTCAACAAGCCTATGGTACACCAATGACTGTACCAAGACATGCGTGATAGTTCCAGGGGAGAAGAAACTGGCAAAGGTAATAGTTGAACAGATCATGCCTGAAAAATTTCCAAATTTGATGAACACATGAATCTACATATCTGAGAAGCTCATAAACCCCAAGCTGGATAAACTCAAAGATATTTAACCAAGAAACATTATAATCAATCTGTCGAGAGTGAAAGACAAAGAGACTCCTGAAAGCAGCAAATGACAAGCAACTTAGACAAGTACTCAATAAGAGTAAGAGCTGATTTCTCAACAGAAACCATAGCAATCAGTAGGCAGTGAAATGACATTTTCAAAATGGATCTGAATAATAAAAATAGATGGCATATGAATACCTAATTGGGTTGTTTCAGAAAATATATATTATGTATCTTCCCAGAGTTTTGGCACTAATCTTTCAAAGGCTATGAATAAGTATAATGAAAATTTTACTAAAGGACAAAACTATTGGATAAAACTATCAAACTAGTGTACCTTGAGTTAGTAAGGTATCCGACAAGTCATTCATAAAAGTCTTGTGGACAAGATAAAGAAAGTGGGTTCTGATGACTACAAGAGAAAAATATGTTAGCTGATCAAGCAATTATAGCCAACAGGGTTTCTGGTAGTATGTGTAATGGCCTACCCTAAAAAAATGTAACAACTGACTTGAATGAAAGCATAGTTAATATATCTGTAGATGATAGAGCTACAAAAAACAGGTAATATACTGAATGGCAATATAGATTTCAAAAAGATCTCCTTAGGCTGATTAGTTGAACATAGCAAAATGAAATTTAACAAGAATAAATATGAAGACCTGAATTTAGATTAAAATCAATGATACAAAAAACCCACAAGAATATACAAAGAAAATACATACTTTATGACTTTTTTCTAGACAGTAAACACATAAGGTATGACTATAACCTACCTTTATATAAATGTAAAAATGTAAATATTCATATGAATGTTTCTTACAAGGATTATCTACACTTACTAAAATTATTCTCCCATTAAGAATTATTTTAGAATTTTTGTTGTTCTCAATGGTATTAATCAGGGTCCTTATTAACATGTCTTCCTATGTAAATTTGCCTTCTAGGAAAATGAAAAGGGATAATCTTATTGATACCTACATTTCAGTATCAATTTCTGATGGTATATTTAAAACAGTTAGGATGGTGTCTGCTCTATACTATAGCATTCAAAAATTATCTATTATCATTATTAATATAGTGGCTTACTACTGGGAGATAATATGCTGTTTCTCTGTCTATTTCTTGGAAGATTCCTCATACATCATGGGCATTATAAAATACATCTTTATTTGTAATTATTAAAATATAGTTGGCATATAATATTATATTGGTTTTAGATGTACAACACAGTAATTTGACATTTATGTATTCTGTGACATGATCGCCATAGTAAGTTTAGTAAGAATCTGTCACCATGCAAAGTTATCACACTATTATTGATTATATTCCCCTTATCTTATAGTTTTACACCTGTCTTACAAAGTTAATTAATCGACATCTACTCCTTAGAGATATATGAGGCACTGTATTTTTTCATGGAACATATATAACAAATATTTACATAGTATATATTACATGCCAAACTCTGTTGGATGTTGGATAGATCATATAAACTGAGAGATGTAATCCTTATCCTCATGGACCTTATACTCTATATACATATAAATCAAACATATGAATAAATATATAACTGGAAATTGTGATAAGTGCTATAAAGGAAAAGAACATGGTACTATGAGAAAGAATAACTGCAATAATTTCAGTTGGGGAAAGCAGATCAGACAAGTCTTTCTGTGAGAAAGAGACACTTAAACTGGAACAGAAAGAATAACCAAACATTAGCCCGGCAAAGAGTAGGGTTCAGAATGCTTGTACGCAATGTGTGTGTATATGAACCCTTTGGAGAGGGACAGCAACATTAATCACATTCTGAAAGGAGGTTACCATTAATAAAAATGTAAGAACCATTCACTGAGCTAGAGCTTAAAAGGTGGCTAAAGGCTGAAAAAGAAGGAAAAAGAAAGGACTGCCTGGTTGGGCAAAGAAAGAGGTGTGAAGGGAGAATTGTATAGGTAATATCTGAAGGTTGAGTTAGTAACAGTGAGGATATCAACCCCCTACTATTAAATGTTTACCCAGATACCATGTTAAGTGCTACTAAATCCATTTTCTTATTTAAATATTCATAAATTACTCATGAAGTGATAATAGAGTTAATATCATTGTTATTCCTATTAGAAATGTTAGAGAAGACTGGGGCTTAGGAAGGAGAAGTAATTTATCCAATGTCAGAATTAATAACTGACAGAACTGAAACTACCAGATGTGAAAGCTCATGTTAACTACCATGAATACTGCTTTCCAGACTTGAAAAAGGCCTGTGTACTTTATTTTAACATATTCCTATTTATTTTATTCATAAAATAATAGCGAACTTTGTGAAAAGCTTATGAGAACATATATTAGCCCAAGTAATATTTACTACTAATTCATCACACTTACATACATAATTAATCCAACAATATTACTCAAAGATCAATGTTAGGAAAAAAACAATTGGCATCCTAACAAGACATTCCTTTATTAAGCATAATAGTTATATAAAAATTTCAAACATCCATTAGTTATTAAAAATTATATAGCCTTCTACAAAATCCTGCTTTGTAGAATCCATATGAGTAGAAACAAATAGTATAAACAATAAAAATGCAAACTAGGCACATGAACATCTTCAACAAAAATTTAATTTTTTGTAAACATTCACACATCACTATATTCCTTTTGACTCAAGAAAAATTGTGAAAGACTCTGAAATGGAGAATACAGTGTTACTAGGTGTCCTGTGTAGTGGACAATTCTGGATTATTTGCACTGTTTATAGCCTTTCAGCTATTCTACAATTCTAAATTGTAAAAACTGATAGTAATGTAAATGGTTTTGGTCCAAATGATTCTACTGGAACTATAATGGACTACTTTGCAGATAATGACCAAGTATTGCATCTATTTGTAAATTCATTTTGGCATTCCTAATGCCCATATAGTTGCACTCTGTTTTCTGTGAACTAGTTGTAATATCTTTCTGATCCTCATTAATTAATGAATAAAATAACATCTTTGATATGTATTCATTCATTTGATATTTGTATTAAAATTTTATATTTAAGAACTTATTTTTTAGCAGTTTTAGAGATCATCCACTGAGATGCTCAGTGGATTTAGCTAATATAACAAACTGATGTTGGAGTACAATTTTAAGCACTTGCTTAATTAAACCCACAAGTATCTTTTCTTTGCAACCAGAGGTGAAACTCAAATGCCAATAGAAATTATATAACTGTTTATTTCTTCTAGGTTTAAAAAAACTGCAATAAAACCCATCATATTGATTTGTGTTTCATGTTTCTAGTTTTTGCAGTGACAGAAAATTATTGCTCATTAGTGGCAGCAATAATTGGGACGTTGGTTTTTGACCATTTGGTGATCTCTGTAAATGCATTACAGATTTTTATTCTCCATTGGGTGAAAGATGACAGAGTGCTGTTTATAGTCCTTTTTTATTTGTCTATTTCTTCATTTTGAGCTCAACAAGCCGTCAAAAAATTGTATGTTGTAGAAAATTATATTATGTATATATGTGAGCTTTACTGTCTGCTAAAATACACATATGTATTCAGATAATTCTTAATTACCTATCCCTCCTGATTATCTCTGTGAAGTAAAAATGTCTTACTTTCATTAAAAGTTATAATTAATATGAGTCACTAAAGTTACCATAGGAACAAGAGTGTTAGAGTAATACAACTGGGCATGTGCTTTTGTTTTTTCAAGGCCAAAAAATTTTGTCTAAAGCAGTTTCAAGCTTTTGGTCTCTGGACTGTTTACACATTTAAAATTTATTTGGAACTCCTACAATTTTGTACAAGTGGGTTATAATTTTCATTATTTACTGAATTATAAATCAACACAAAACAAAAATTTAAAATATTTATTAATTCATTTGAAAAAAGCAAGGATTAACATATGGCATGTTAAGTAAATTATATCACAGTATTATGAAGATAGTTTTCATCTTGTGGATCATCTGAGAAAGACTGCAGTCCTAAAGTAAAGTGTGCTCAAGAATATACTTGACAGTTTATTCAAGAATATCTGAAAGAACATAATGAAGACTAAAACTTAAAACGTAAAGTTTTCCTTTGACTTTTAATACCTGAGCCTGAAAATAAGTTATAAAATGTGTGAATATAAAAATTTGCTTAATTTTGATGTGCTGTTCTCCTTTGATTAATGCCTTTAGGCACTTATCTACATAATCTACTCAGCAGAAATGCTGTGTCTTACCAGAATACTTTTCTGTGCTATATGTTAACTTTATTAGATGCTTGAGTATTTAAGGGGGAAAAAACAAATAACAAAGGTTCTTCACTTATGAAAGAACTAATTCTTAACAATTGTGTTAACATTTATGTTTTTACTAATGTTTTGTTGTCATTTTAATTAAAAGGCTACCAAAAATTATTTCACAGGCTTACAGGATACTATCAGAAATGAAGTATGTAAACTTCTTCTGACAAGTCAAAATTGAATCCTACATATAAAACAAATTTAAACAATTTCAGGGTATTGTTTCATCTGAAACTATCTTTGAGTTTTCCCAGCAAGCTCCTAGAAATTACAAAAATTGGTTCTTTTAATATAGAAAAAGAGTGAAGAAAGATATAATTAGGTAATTTATTGTTTCAGATCCTATCTGTAGGTCTTTGATCCACTTATTTTATTTTTTAAATCCTTACCTGAGGCAATGATCAGTGATTTTTTAGAGAAGGAGGAAGGAAGAGAAAGTGAAACATTGATTGGTTGTCTCCCACATACACAATGACCAGGGATCCCACTTGCTCCTACTAGCCTGAATTAAGTGTTTCTTGAACTAAAAACTCTGGCTATGTGAAATGGATATGCTGATTATAGTAAGCCAACCTGTCCTGGAGGTTTAGTCAGTCCTCCACCAACCATGGGACTGGGAAATGCAGTATAGAGTTAGAAAGAGGGAATGGGAAATGGCTGCTGGAGAGGCAACTAACAAATATCTATTATAAGAGACATTCCTCAAGCCTCTTTATTTTCTGAAAAAGCAAATTGATCAGTTTAGCAAAAACTAGGAATCAGATCACTAGTAACTAACTATTGAAGAGTCAGTACATTGGTCAGGTTTCACATTCTTTATCATAAGTAGATAATTGAGTTTGGAATGTAAAAAAAAATAATAGAAAGAACTCTCTAGTTATATTATGATTTCTTTACAGGCTAGAACAATCCATTTATATTTGCATTCTGAGCATGAAGCATAGAGTTTGATGCCTAGAAAGAATTTTGTAAATATTAAACTCTAAATTTATATAGTTATAATTTTCCCCAATATGCATTATTTGGTACAAAGAAATAACCTCTTGTAACTTATAGGACGATTATTATTTCCATCTTATACATGAGAAACTGAACCATGAGTGTTGAGTAATTTGCCCCAAATGTTAACTGGGAAACTCAGGACTTAAATCTAGTTTTTCTGATTTTAAGTTGCATAATTTTACATTATTCCACAATGCTTCACACGCCTTAGATTGGGAACCAGCTGAGGGAAATTGTGATGTTTTCTCTCCAAAAGGCAATTGGATTGCCCTTTTCAAAAATTAATTTTTAAATTTTACATGGGTAAGTCTTATAAAAATCAGCCAAATAGTTCATAGATAAATTGTAGATGACTGTTCTCATGTAATGATCTAAAACACAGACAATAAACCAGTGTACTGAGAACCAATGAGGCTCATTAATGAAGTTGGTGCTGGATAAGCATTCACAAAGTTAACATAACTTCTTCAGGAGCATTAAAAACCTTCCTTTAATTATTTTCTGTTACCTACTTCTTCTTTTTTCATTCTTTTCTGTGGATGCTAGTTCTGAAAAACTAGAACATTATAGTCTTTGATATATAGAAAGCACGAAAGATGGAAGTCTACTTATAAAACTGGGTTATCTGTGAAAAAGACCATAACCACTAAAAGAGGGGATTATTAAATATCAATCAATAAATAAGAAGTTCCTGAGTTATGACATCTAGTTAGAACACTTAAACAGCCATTATCAACTAGTTCCTCCAGAGAATGAAATCCTAATAATAAAAGGAATCCATTGTGTGTAATAATGAATTTCTCTTCCATGTATCTAGGATGGTACTAGTTATGTGCCATCCATGAAAGAACTAAAATATAAGTCACTGAAATAATTTTGAGTGTAATAATATAAAACTCAAAATACAGTAAGTTAAAAGTTTGGTTATGCATACAAATACTTCAGTTTGAAAACCAGGATGATTATTATAGCTGTTGTTTTATAAGATGTTGTGGTTTTATAAGATGAGAATACAAAAAGAGCCCTGATTCAAGTTTGGTATATTTTTGAATGTTTGTAATTTATAACAGAGCCATATCAAGAATTCACATACTAGTTGTCAACTGAAATTCATTAATAATTTTACTAATCAATATTTAAGTTTTCTACTTGTCCTTTGACTAGCCCAAGTTTACTTCCAACCAGGCGGCAGTGCTTGTTGAATCTAAGGGTTAAAATACCCCTTTTGGTAGTGCATCTCCTAAGATACTGCTGATACTAGTTCTCTACCCACCTGCTTCCCCAAATTCTGAGTTTTTGGTCTTCCTAAGTATTTAAAGTCAAATTTTACTTTAGTACTTCTTTTTTCCTCTCAGTTTATATCCATGTTAGGGATTGAGATAGATTTTTTTTTCTTTTTTTGCATTTATGGTCTAAAGTATCACTTTAATCTTTTCTAGCCTGGAATTTTTTTGCAAATATAATTCAGCCAGTGACTGAAAGAAGTGGTATGTATCCTTAAAAAGTTTCTACTGGAAGATTAGGAATCTAGGATTTGTATCCAGACTCAATTCTCTAAACAGCTGTAATGAGAACATAGTGAAGGAAAAGAAAACAAGATGCAAAACCATGAGCAAAAAAATCCAACGTTAATACAAATGAAATATTAGCTTGACCAAACAGTTTAGGTTTTAAGACATAAAGTGAATCTCTTAAAAGGATTATTTTAATAAATTCAGGTAATTTATTTGAAGATATGTGATAAAATTGCTAAAGACAAAAACAAAGTCTGAGCAATGAATTTCTTGGAAGTCATGTGATAAAAGCTCACTGCCACATACTACAGAATCTTAATAATATTAGAGTAGTTTAGGTACAGGAGAAACTCTATTAAATTAAATTCTGTGATGGAATATCATCAGTGGCACTTACACTTTCACAAGAAAGCCCTGCTGAAGGTCCTTCAGAACAAAACACATCTTCCACAATGTTATAGTCTACCTCCAATGATAGGAAGTAGGTGGTATGCTTGCAAAGTCATTTATGCAAAAGCCTCTTACCCGTTCATCTGCACTGCCTGTTGCATGATGGGAATAATTGATGAGACCAGGGATGGGCTGCTCACCGTGTGCCATGATAACAGCAGGACTGGTGTAGAATGGATGCTTCTAATGCACAACACATAACAACTATGAATATAGTGACAAGAAAACATGAAACTACACAAGCAAAATGACTGGAAAGGAAAAAGGGTGAAAAACAAATGGAACAATGAAATGTCAAACCAGTTTAGATTTCAAATGCTATAACCCTTTTTCTTAAGATTGAAATTGGTGGTACTTTTTACTCTTTTAATTAAGAGTAAAAGAGAATGAACATACATTTATTTTTAAATGTACCTAATTCACCAATAAGTTCCATAAAAACAAACAAAACAAAACAAACCTCACACACAACTTAAATACTAGCCTTAAGTAAGAACTTAATGGATCAATAAATAGGTCTGGAGGTAGAATCACCTGGCCTTCCGTGAAAGAATCATTTACTGGTTATCTGAATGGACACTTCAAAAGGATGTCTATGATCCTTTATAATCTATATGTTGCCAAACAAAACCCTCATGCTATCATCATAACCAAGATATCTGGATTTTCCATAAAACTTTAGGAATTACTTAAAATGGCAATTAGATTTTCAATCTGTATGCTTTCAATCAATAAACAATCATTATTCCCAGAAGTGGTATGTTATTTTCTGATGATTTTAAAGCATACTGGGTGGATTATACTAGGTATGCTTACTAATATAAATCATGTTCTATGGTTTTAAGATGACCAAATTTATTCAAGTACCTCATAGTACTCTACTCCCAGAATTTCCCCACAAGTAGTTTTAATACTTTGGTACTATCCTAACACTAGTACTTTATTAAATTAAAATGAAAATACCTTATATCCGTTTCCTCTCTATACCACTGTGGTAATTTGTGTCAAGTTATATTTAAATAAGTGCTTAGTTAATTGCTGAAAAGCCTTATATTAAACAGCCCTTATTTCCTTTTTAACTAATCTCTTCAATCATCTAAGGTCTCCTACCTTCAGTTTGCTGTTCTTTTAAGAATTGGTCAATATTTGATGTTTTGAATTTATGAACACTGTATATTTAGTATGATAATAAAAATGACACCTCCAAAGAGATCTTCAATGTCACATTGTTTATTATTGGAGCTATTACTTCACTGTACCAGCAGTATCTTTAATGCCTCAGAACTCAGAACACCCTTCAATGTGCTCAAGGACTCTACATTGTGGAAGAAACGTAGCTCTGGAGTGTCGTGAGTACCCCAGTTCTTTATAAAGGACGTACTGAAGAGATTTTAAACTTAGGGAATGATGGCATGGGAAGATTGATGAAATCAGTACATTTACCTGTGAGTCCTTTAGATCTCTGAGTCTCTCAGCAGGCTTACCTTGGCAGCAATAGCTGCTGCTGTTATATGTGATGAAGAACTGTCTTCTGTGGAAGCAACACCACTGTCTTTCTTCTCTTCTTCCTCTTCCTCACATTGAACCCCTTTGTCTTCTGTCTGTTTATGAGGGCTAGTTGTGGGAGGAGGGGAAAGAGGAGGTGGTGGGGAAGGCAAATCTTCAAGTTCATCATGTACTTCCTTTACTTTTACAATGGCATCACGTAAAAGATCAATGGCATGAGGTAGAGCTGGCAGTATGAACTGAAAGCATTCCTGTATGCAAGAGGAAAAAAATGAAGATGAAGCACTTTTGTAGGCATATAGAATGGAAGCAATCAAATTTATTTGTGACTTTGGATTTGTATTTCTCTTTATCAGTCTTAAGAATAAATCATATTTAAAGCATTATTGTAATATGAAATATGAAGTAGGCATGGCATATATTACAGTATTCTCTGAAGAACTATAGTATTATATAAGCACACAGTACATTTAAAACATTTTTTATACAACTTTGGGGTTTAAAGATATATTATGGGGAAAAAAGTTTTCATTTTTCTAATTAGAGCAGAGCACTATAACAAACCAATTGAGGACGGAACTATTTTATTCAGAGATCTCAAGTTCTGACTATCATCACAAAGCATAGCTAGGCAACGTTAGATATAATTTTGTACAGAACACTGCCTTGAAGTCAACACAGTCTTCTGCTCAGCTGCTCACTATTAATAATATATCACCAAAAAGAGAATAAGTGAGAACTTTATCATTAGAACATAGGGCCAGATATGTTTGGGGAACGTGTTTGGGCAGAGGCCTTTCTCTTTTACATTTAAATAACTTACCTTAAAATGTAATCTGTAAAGATGTATCTTAAATTCATGTAGGGTTACTGGATGATGTGAAAGTGTGCCCAATATTTTGACCTTTCTTTGTATGACTCAATCACTTTACTCATAAAGACTGTATAAAAAAGAATTTAACTTTAACCAAAAGGAGGTCTGGTCTTTACACTCAGACTTTGGGAGCTGATCTCTAGTCCCTTGGAATGTCGTGCCTGATAGAATTGTCTTTGTGCCCTGGCCAGGTGCTTAGCTGGTTGGAGCATTGTCCCATACGCCAAAAGTTTGTGGGTTCAATTCCTAGTCAGGGCACACATCTAGGTTGCAGGTTTGATCACTGGTTGGGGCAACTGACTGATATTTCTTTCTTTCTCTCTCCCTTCTCTCTAAAAGCCTGGGGCTTTAGCTACTGGACAGTGTAACAACATGTTTTATTATGAGGGCTTGGGGAAATGTATCACTTTTGCCTCTGGAAGGAACTAGACAGTAAAGTCATCAGTTTTGCCTTTGGAAAGGGCTAAATGTCAGCTATGTGGGCAATATGTGATCAAGTCCCAATGAAAACTCTAGATACCAGAGGCAAAAGTGAGAGTACCTAGCTAGCAATACTCGGTGTGTATATTCTTATATTATGGAGAGAAGGCAATGAGAGGATGACCAGAAGTTCCTCATTTGGTACCTCTCTTAGACTTCTTCCCTTGGCTGATTTCAATCTGTATTCTTTCCCTGTAAAACACTGTAACCGTGAGAATAATAGCTTTCAGAAAGTTCTGTGAGTCCTTCTATTGAGTTATTAAAACTGAGGGTGGTTTCAGAAATCCCTTGAATTGCAATTGGTGTCAGAAGTGAAGGCAATCTTGTAAAGTGTTCGATCATTGTAGTTGGCTAACTTATGCAGTTGGCCAATACTCCCTACAATTGGTGTTAGAAGTGGCATTTACTAGAAAGACTCTGATGCATGAAGCATGTGATCTGGGAGGAGGAAGGATGAGAGAGTGAGGAATAGTGACTCTTCAGAGCCTGAATGAACACAGGGTCACCCACAGAATGGAAATGCAGCTATGCTGCCATTAGTTATTGAAGATAAAAGTTAGCAATGAAATTTCAAAATGAAAGATTCAACTCCTAAGGAGTTGTGCCACTAGATGCATAAATAAATGCAAAATAACAAGAAACAAGGTACATATACAATCCCTTGGTTACTGTTATCTGTGCTAGCCAAAATGAATGTAAGGGAGAATGCTGGGTGGCTCCTGAGGCTGAGCCAAGCTGAAATTCTGGCTGGTCTGATACATATAGTTGGTAGCCTCAGAGCTGCTTCCAAAGGAAAAAAGTTAGGCTGAAGCAATAAATAGTGAATAAAGTTAGAATGATTCATAAGAGAATGGAGAAAGAGAATGAGAGATACAAGGACCTTGTCTTAGCAGGGTGGAAACTGAGAATATCATGCTTGGCAAAATAAGTCAGACAGAAAAAGTTAAAAACCATATGGTTTCACTCATAACTGGAATATAAAACTGAAAACAACAAATGAACAAACGAACGAACAAACAAACAAAATCCCTTAGACACAGACAACAGTATGGTGGTTACCAGGGGAAAGAGGGTGGGAGGTAGTCAAGGGCAAAGGGGTCCAAACATGGTGACTAAAGAAGATTTGACTTTGCGTGGTCAGCACACAATGCAATATAGAGATGTATTGTGAACTGTGTGCTTGAAACCTATATAATCTTATTAGCCAATGTCACCCCAATGAATATAATTAAACAAAGAAACAAAAATGAAAAGGCTAATAAAGTGAGCACTGACAGGGGCAAAACAAAGATCTTAATGTAGCACTGTTGTGGGTTGAGTAAACAGCTGGGAGCACTTGCCGGTCTCCTGATAGAAGTGTCTTTGTTTTCCTGGTGACTATGGTCACTGGGTTTAATATGAGGGCCTTATGGTTTAATATGAGGGCTTTGAGTCCTAAACAAATCTCTACTGACCTGAGTTTAGAAATACTTAAAAAGCTAGAAGGCAAAGATGACTGTAAGAAACCTCACCTTGAATCATTTAAAGTGTGGGTCCCATAATCTAAACCCAGACAAAGAGTCTGGGTCCCTTGGCCCAATGCAGGCCTAGAAATCTAAGGCCATATGCACAAAAAATGAGTAAAATGGTTAGAGAATGAAGAAGAGATTTTGGGGGAACTTTTTGACATGGGAATCCCATGTACTGTGATCCTAAAACCTGTTGAAGTCCTAATCAGGGATACTATTAATTTGAGAGGATATAGGAATGAAATAGGAATTAAGGTAAAAGTTTGGATGAAATAGAATGCTTGTACAGTGAACTTTTTGTGAAGTGGTGAATATCCTTTACTTGAATGTATTATGGGAATGGATATTGTATTTGGAGATTTTTTCCCCTACTTAGTATTGTAAAACAAGGCATGCAAATCCACTCTTCCACCAATATAGATTGGATATGCTAAGTGGGGTTCAGCGAGATTGCTTCAGCCCACAAAGGTCCTTAATTTGCTGTACAAGAGCCCTGAGTGGAGTGCAAACTGGGGCTTACGGCCAAAATATGCGAGTGCCACCCAGCAACAACTGCTGGGATTTTGGACCAGAAAATGTCTATTTGAGAAGGCAATTACTAGCTTGTTACTGAACTTTGAGACTTCTCTTATTATTGACAGATATAAAATAATATAATCTTGAAACCTGAAATATCCATAATGTCTTAGGTAATGTCAGATAAATGCTCTAATGGGGAAGGCAATGCCCAGGAGAGTTCCATAATAAAATGGAAATGGTGGATATAGGATCATGCTACCAGGAGAATGCAAGGAAGTACTCACGAGCAGGTAGCCTCTTTTCACCTAGGGCCGACTTCGGAACCACCTGAGGAGCTGCTGGATCCTATGGCCACTTGGGCCACTTAGGCGGTGCCCTATAAACAGCTTTCTATTGATCAACAAAGAGCTGCTTGGTTTATGGATGGCAATTCCAAGGTGAAGGGACAGCATCCTGTTTGGAAGGCCGCCACTCTGATTGAAGAAGGTAAAAACAAATCAGCTCGATGGGCTGAACTGCATGATGTTTGGCCCTATGTTTGGGTTTTTATTGACTCATGGGAAGTGTCTAATGGCCTGGCCATATGGTCAGGCTGAAGGACAATGGAAAACTGGTCTACTAAAGGGATTCCTATATGGGACATGGATATATAGGAATCACTCTGGGAATGCAAGGGGTATATTAAAGTAGAATATGTTAGTGCCCATCAAAAGAACCCCCTTCCAGAATTTAAAACTGATTGGAACTGGTGAGCAGATGTCGGTGTGCTTCTTGAAATGGCTACCTGGGCCTACGAGATCAGTGGACATTAGGGGCTTCAGAGATGGGATGAATGCAGATATATTCCCCTTGCACTTTCTGAGACACAAAATGCCAACAAGAACTGTTCTGTCTGCTAACAAGAGAGACAGAGATGGCAGAGGGCTATGCAGAAGATCCCACAGGGGGAAGGTCCTGCACACAGCTAGCAAGTTGGCCTGATGCCAGTAGTTCCTGGAGGCTACAAATGGGTCCTAACAGGAACAGACACTTACTCTAGAGTGGGCTTTGCTTAACCATTGGTAGATACAAATACTCAGTGTACTATGAAAGGATCAGAACAGAAGATATCGCATCAATGACCGTTATACCAAGGAACACACTTTCATCTACAGAGCAATGATTTGATAGAAAATTGGAATGGACAACTGAAATATTTGTTATCTCAAAGGGGAGGAGATAAAGACATGAAGGGCTGGTGTGCACACCTTCACTGGTGTGTGATCACATTCAACATGAGGGAGGCCAAGGGACAGTTCCCACTACACAGATTCCTCTACTCTTCTGGGGAAGTGAGGATTGGGGGAGGATACTCTTAGGATATGCATTTTACTTTAGGACTATACTTTTTTCTCCCACATCACCTAAATTTTTTTTCCTACCAGATGTAGAACCTCTAGGACCAGGGCTGTAACTGTGAGTGTCTATTAGTTTTGTACCTGAGTAACCCTACCTTCTATGAATGGAAATGAACTGGGTGGGAGTCACTTGCTAAACAAGCATTACTAATGGCAATCTGGATTGCACAGTGACCAAATCAACTGTCTCATTTAAAGATTTTCAAAGGAAAAGTTTGGGTATAAACAGAGAGAAGAAATGATAGCTAAAAGTTAATGAATGAATAAATGGATTATACAATGGGGGAAATCCAATATTATATCGATGTATCAAAAGAGGTTTAAAACAAGAGATGATGTTTCTTAGCTCAGTTGTAACAGATACCAGAGAGGGAAACGCCATATGTTGTTGAGACTATTGCTTCAGGAGTGTGCCAAGCCTTAAACCTGAGTAGCATCATTCTGGGAGGCATTTTTGTCACATGATATGATGGTAGACTAAGCTAACTGTTAACGTGTATGCAGAAATCCAGTTATGCACACCAGTATCTTCTGACTCTCATTCTCCACATTGTATATACTACTATACTGTGATATGTTATAATACTGACAGTTCAGTAAGATTATACAACTGATATTGTGGCTATATGCACTAAGAAACTGAGTTAAAGCCTCCTCAAATGTAATACCAAAGGAAAATGACTGGCCTGAGCAAGACAGCTCATTTCTATGCATAATTTCTATGATAAACAGTTTTACGTGAATGTATCATAGACTATAAATAGTAGATCAAGGTAGTAAACCAGTACAAAAATATGAAAATGTATGTAATAGCTATAAAGGATGGATTAGTTGTTTCTGTAAATCTATCCCAATCCCACACGAGCTTTTCCAAATCTTAGGCATATTCATACTTGTACTGTTTTTGTGTTTATAATAAAAATGCTGTAGTCAATATAGATGTCCAGCCAGACAAATACAATCATTTTGCTATAAGATACAGCACTGGCCAAAGGCCAGGGAGTAGCGTGTCTAATAAAGAATTAACCTTATTCAAAGACAGTCTGGTTTTTGACCTCAGTAACTGAGAAGTGACAGGAACATCTTTGTACTGGGGATTTGACCACCAGATGGTTTAACAGTGTTATTTATTATGGGGAGCTTTGGGCAATGTGGTATCAGTTTTGCCTCTGGAAAGTATTGGACATTAAAGGTATCAGTCCAACTTCTGGGAAGGGGTAGAGATGAACGGTCAGCCATATGAGCAATATATGATAAGCCCCAGTAAAAATTCTGGACACGAAAGGTTTGGAGCTTCCCTGATTGGCAGTACTCCCTGGGTTGTTATATGTTGATACCAGGAGCTTGACACTTTCATGACTCCACAGGGAAAGGATAACAGAAGCTCCCATTTGGTAATTCTCCTCTACTTCTTCCCTTGATTGATTTAATCTGTATCCTTTCCCTGTAACAAGCCATCACCGTGAGTATACCATCTTTCAGGGAGTTCTGTGAGTCTTTTTAGTGAATTATTGAAACTGAGAGTGGCTCTGGAAATGCACTGAATTGCAATTGGTGTCAGAAGTGAGGGTGGTGTTGTGGAGTGCTCCAACTCACTGGCTGGCTGACTGTCACAGCTGACCAAAACTTTGCACACTAAACCATATATTTCTCAAGGTTTCTTACCTGAGATCCTTTCTTGCTACCTGGCAAGTTAATTATGAGAGTTTTCCCTCTGATTCCACATACAGGTCTGAAAGGAAGGAGAAATTTGATGAATAATACTAAATGGCAATGTATTGTTGGTTTAAACACATTCAACACAAAAATCAATCACTGTACTGTACATGTGAACAACTGTTTTAGAAATAAAATCGTTGTGGCTAGAGATTTACCAATTGCTATACAAATTGGGAAATCTGCGTGAGGTTTTTACAGTAACGGTTAGTGTGGTAGATGGGAAATATGTGCTGACCATGAAATCAGAATAAATTAAAGCCACTTTAAAGAAATAATGATCAAATTATCTTTTTCTTCTAACTTCAGGTTCTTCACATCTCATACAGTTGTGAGATTTCACCATCTATCCCCTCATATCGCCTTGCCCCCTGCAATCACCACACTGTTGTCCATGTCCATGAGTTCTTTTTCCAGTTTGCTCAATCCCTACACCTCCCAAATTAAAATAAAATAATTTTAATGACACAGGGTATTAAAAATGACTAGCATAATAATATTTATGTTTAAAAGTCTAGCACATAAGGCACTCAAGAGCTAAATGAGACATGTGAGCTCTTGTCAGGGAGTCAGGAAGTTTTAAAGCAAAATAACGTGTCTCACAAATGAAGGGCAGTGGGGAAGAGTTTGGTGAACTCAGTTGTTAACAGATCCACTGATAACCAGTCAATTTAATGTAGAAGGTCTTTCAGAGATCACTGTAACTTTCCAGGCCACTTTTAAACCAAGTGGTTACATTAGAAACGTAAATAGTAGGGAAACACTGGAAAACAGATAAGCGTTGAAGGACTCCATGAGTTGGAATCATGCTCTACCAACAGCTGCCTGTGTTACTTTAAAATGGCAACATCTCATTTTCATCACTTGAATCAAAGGTATTGATTAGATCAGTCTATTTGTAAAACTGCACAGCTAAGATTGAAAAAGTCATGTAAAAATAATTTTCCTAAACTTCTATGATTGAGTTTATTCCTTAACTACTTCACTCTCTAAAATAACCTAAAATTATCTATTTTTTTAAATTTTCCTATTCACAAAAAGAAGAGCTGACAGCTTTTTTTTTAACTTTTCATATTATTTTGTCTTCAATTGTGATTTAATTGACAAATAACATTGCATTAGCTGTAGGTGCAGAACATAATGGTTTGATATATGTATCTACTGCAAAGTGATTATCACAATAAATTTAGTTAACATCCATAACTATAGTTACATTTTTTTTCTTGTGATGAGAACTCTTAAAATCTACTCTCTTAGAAACTTCCAAACATACAAAATGGTATTATTAACTATAATCCCCAGGATTTATGTATCTTATAGGTGGAAGACTACCTTTTAACCACCTTCACCCATTTCACCTACTCCTCAATCCCTGCCTCTGGCAATCGCCAACTTGTTCTCTGTGTCTATGGGTCTGTTTATTTTAGATTCCACATGTGAGATTATATAGTATTTGTCTTGCCCTGACTTATTTCACTTAGCAAATGCTTTCAGGGCCCATCCATGTTGTTGCAAGTGGCAGGATTTCCTTTTTTATGGTCGCATAATATTTCATTGCACACACGCACACACACACACACACGTGTGTGTGTGTGTGTGTGTGTTCCCTTCCCCAAGTTAGGGGTATTTTCAGCCATGATTTCTTCTTTATCCATTCATCTATCAATGGACACTTAGGTTCTTTCCATGTTTGAGCTATTGTAAATAATCATCCAATAAACATGGGGGTGCAGGTATCTTTTTGAGACAGTGATTTCATTTCCTTTGGATAAATACCTGAAAGTAGAATTGCTGGAACATATGGTACCTCTATTTTTAATTTCGGAGGAATCTTCACACTGTTTTCCATTCTGGCTGAACCATATTACATTTATCCCCACCAGCAGTGTACAAGGGTTCCCTTTTCTCCACATGTTGCTGTTATCACTTGTATTTTGATAACAGACGTTCTAACAGGTATGAGGTGATAACTCATTGTGGCTTTGATTTGCATGCCTCTAATGGTCAATGATATTGACTATCTTTTCATATACCTATTGGCCATCTGATGTCTTTGGAAAAATGTGTACTCAGATTCTCTGCCAATTTATAAATCTGATTTTTTAAAATTTAGTTTCATGACTTCTATATCTTGTATATTTATCTTTGATATTAACCTCTTATCAAGATATATTACTTGCAAATATCTGCTCCCATTCTGTAGATTTCCTTTTTATTTTGTCAATGGTTTCCTTTGCTGCATAGCTTTTCAGTTTGATGTCCCACTTGCTGGTTTTTGCTTTATTGGCTTTGCTTTTGAAGTCAATTCCAGAAAATACTGCTGAGAATGATGTTCAGGATCTTATTCTTAATGTTTTCTTCTAAGAGTATAGCTTCAGGTATTACATTCAAGTCTTTAATCCATATTGAGTTGATTTTTGTGTTATGGTGTAAGATAGTGGTCCTATTTCATTCTTTTTCATGTGGCTATTCAGTCTTCCCAACATTTATTGACACTATCCTTTCCCCATTGTATATTCCTGGTCCATCTATCTTAAATTATTAGGCCATATATATGTGTATTTATTTATGGGTTCTCTATTTTGTTCCACCTATCTGTGTGTCTGTTTTTATGCCAATACCATACTGTCCTGATTACTACAGCTTTGTAATATAGTCTGAAATAAGGAAGTGATTTTCCTTTTTATAAAGATACTTTGGCTATCTGGCTTCTTTTGTGGTTCCATTAGGATTATTTGTTATACTTCTGTGGAAAATGCCATGAAATTCTGATGAGGGCTGCACTGAATGTGCAGAATGCTCTGGAAAATACATACACAAGGCCTTTGTTATGTAAGGTGGTTTCCTTCTATTTGCAGTTTTTTAAGTGTCATTAACATGAACACATGCTCAGATTTGTCAAATGATTTTTCTGTATCAACTGAGATGCTCAAGTGTTTTTTTATCCTTTATTTTGTAACTATAGTATATTACATTGATTGCTTTTTTGTATGATGAACTATTCTTGCTTTCTAAAGGTAAATTCCACTTGGACATGGTGTATAATTCTTTTAAAATGCCTCTGAATTTGTTTTTCTAGTATATTGTTGAATATTTTTTGCACCAATGTTCATAAGGAATATTGGTCTATAGTTTTCTTGTACTTTTTGTCTGTTTTTATTATCTGGATCGTGCTGGCTTCATAGAATTAGTTAGGAAGTATTCCCTTTCCAAATTTTTGGTAGCGTTTGAGAAGGATTAGTGTCCATTTTTTAAAAATGTTAGGTAGAATTATTTAGTGAAGCCATCTGATATAGGCTTCACGAAAGCCTATATGGCTATTCATTTTATTTATTGGGAGGTTTTTTTTTAAAATTTTAGTGCGACTTTTTTTTAAAAGATTTTATTTATTTATTTTTAGAGAGGGAAGGGAGGGAGAAAGAGAGAGAGAGAAACATCAATGTGCGGTTGCTGAGGGCCGTGGCCTGCAACCCAGGCATGTACCCTGACTGGGAATTGAACCTGCGATGCTTTGGTTCACAGCCTGCGCTCAATCCACTGAGCTACGCCAGCCAGGGCTATGTATTGGGAAGTTTTTGATTACTGATTCAATCTCCTTACTAGTTACAGATCTTACGGAGCTATTTGGAGATTCTATTTCTTTGTGATTCAATCTACTAGGCTTTGTGTTTGTAGGAATTTGTCCATTTCATCTAGGTTATCTAATTTACCAGCATACAATAATTCATAGTAGTCTTTTAAAATTATTTTATTTCTCGAGAAATGGTAGTAATGTAACCACTTTTGTTTCTGAGTTTAGTAGTTTACATCTCCTTTTTTCTTAGTCTATATAGCAAAGTTTGTTAATTTTGTTGATCTTTTTGAAGACCCATATTTGGTTTAGTTCATTTTTTTCTGTAGTGCTTTTTGATTTTCTATTTTATGAAGATTTCTGCTTCAATCTTTATTATTTTATTTCTTTTGCTAGCTTTGGCTTTTGTTTATTCTTCTTTTTCTAATTTCTTAAGTTGTAATGTTAGGCAGTTATTCTGAAATCATTCTCCTTAAATGTAAGCATTTACAGCTATAACTTTCCTTATTAGCATTGTTTTCTCTGAATCGCTTAAATTTTGGTAGGAATAATGGAGCTGAATATGTAGGAATATGTGCTGAAAGAAAAGGACTATCAATTCAGAATTCTCTACCTACTGAAAATACCCTTCAGGAATGAAGGGAAGAAAAAGGTGTTTTCAGACAAAGGAAAGCTATTAGAAGATCTTCCTAGCAGATTTGTCTAAGAACTGGAACTCTCAGTCAGTAACAACACAACAATGATTCACACTTAAATAAGATATTATAAATCAGTTGCTGTTCTAAGCACTTTACAAGGATTCACTCATTTAATCCAAAGAAGGTTGGTACTATTAACATCCTCATTATACAGATGAAAAAACAAAAAAGATTTTAAATAGCTAGTAAGTAGTAGAGCCAGAATAGAACCCAAGTCACCTGTCTGACTTCAGAGATTATGCTCTTAACCATTACTTGATATTATTTCCCAACTTACTTGCACAGAAAACCTGTAGATTATTAAGTAATCAAGAAGATGAAAATGATTTGAAACAGATTTGGTGAATTTAGAGTTATTATTTAACTCTGCTCTCTAGAGATAAAAACAGGAATGCAAGGCACCAACATGATACATTACCTCAAAAAAATTCTGTTAGAACTAGAATGAAATATTGATTTATCAATAGCAACCATAACAATAAACATTTTTTTTTGAGTACTTACTATGTGTCAAAAGTTGTTTTGGGGGGCTGAGGATATAAAGATGAATAAGACAAAGCTCCTGCCCTTAAGGATTTTATACAGACTAGGTAATATAGACAAATAAGTAAATAATTATAATATAGCATGTGTTATAATAGAAGCATGTACAAAGCCCAAATTACATATGAGGTAAAAGTGCCGTAGAAAGAAAGCATCAATCTAATCACGGCTGTTTTAGGAGTAAAATTTTTAAAAAGCTTTAAAAAGCACAAAAAATGAACATTCATGGAAATATTCTATAATTCCCTTTTCTGTAATTCATGTAGACTATTATCTGTTTCAAATCTGTGAAAACTCTCAGTTAAGTCATCAATGAACAAAAAGAAGTCAGTGGAATCTGTTACCCTTCTTTGTATGCTTTAATTTTCAAAGCCTTCAGTATAAAGATGATGGGCTTATACAAAGTACTTAGAATCAGCTCATGCTGATTAATTTTCCACTTATTCAGCAGTTCAGTGCTCAGTAATTATGTAGATTCAAAAGGTAGAAAGGAATTAATCTGAAAAAATCTTTCAATAATACAAAAGTAATATTTTTATAAACGATCAAGAAAGCTATAGTTAATTTAAAGAGTTACTTCAACAGATGTCAAAGAACAAGTTTTCCACGTTAACTATGGGATCGTTAAGGTAAGGACCAGACCTTCTTTTTCTATCCTTAGTATCCCTAATGGTTAATATGGGGCCTGGCAAATAGAACATTACCATGGGTGTTAACTTAGAATTTTTATTATAAAAGAATTAACAAGAAAAAAAGTTTGTCTTTCTTGACTTTATGTCTTATATGCCAAAAAGAGCTTTCTATGTTCAAAGATCACCACACTTAATCCCATAGAGAAAAGGGATCAAAGGTGACCCCTTGAATTCATGTGTAGGTAATATGAGAAAGAGTTAAAAAACAAACAATAAAAAAATCAATATGAGCTCCTTAAAGATCAGCATGGACTTTTAAATTTAAAATCTCTACCATTCTACTTTAATTCTATTTTTGCTCTTACTAAAATAAAATGTTACAATATAGGGCATGTGGGAGCAAAGGAAATACTGTGTCTAATGACCATTCACATTTCCTAGTAGCTATGCTTTAACTGGCTGCCATTAATGGGATATAAACTTAGTCCAAGCAACAGAAAGAGCATTATGACTCATATCCTATGCATTAAATACATATATTTAGTTTTATATTCATATTCACACAGGATCAACATGTGGCTATAAATAATAATCGTGAAATGTTTAAATTTTAAAGTTGCTGTGCATTTAGGTTGCTCTGAGGTCAACTGTCTATTTAATCAAGTTATTAAACCAACAGATTCTAAGTTGACAGTTCTGTCTTTAACTTAAATGATATGTGTTGTCATCATTAAAGGGAATTTTAATCTAACAGTTGCTAAAATAATAACCATTAAGTAACTAAACAATCAGATTGAGGATGGATCTCAACATTTATGTCAACAAAGGCACAGATTTAAATATACTAATTTAATATAATAGTAATAATAAATCATTAATTGAGCTTTTTTCATGATCTACATATTAATATCTCTAGTTAAAAATTGGAATAAAAGTGCCTAACTTATGAAAATAACTTATTTATAAAACTCTACTGCTTAGTTTTATTAAATTAGGATTTAATGACAGTTAATGAATATTAATGATCGCAGATAATCACAAAAAAGAATACTTATACATCTTAATAAACTGGACTCCCTTCTGGGTTAGTATTGACAACTTTTAGCAGTAATATAATACTTTTTAAAACTTTAAATATAATATGAAAATAAAAAGGAATTTGAAAGAAACTATGGCCAAGATTTGACTGGACAGAATACTAAGACTTTTAATTTGTTTCTGGGAAACAAATAGGGCAAACTTAAGTGTTACAACTCAAGGTTCTTGTGCTTGTCAGTCTATTGTAGTGACCAGTGGTATGGAATTAATTTTCCTTGTAACATGTTGGTGACTTTCTTACCTAGAGAGCATGCCCAGAGGTGTAACATTAAGTGATCCCATCAGCATTGCCAGGGCCATCCCTGGTGCTTCCCGTTCTATTACTTCTTTTGTGGCCTGTAATTAAAGATTAAATAGTAAACTGAGTGAAATTAGCCAAAAAGAAGGAATGCAGAGTAGTAAAATTAACTTCAAAATAATTATAAACCATGCTTTCTATAAATCATTCTTTGTAGAACCTCAAACATTTTTTTTATGGCATCAAGACTCAGTTCTTTGGGACCACTGAATAAGAGCTCAGGACCAGGACATGGGGGAGGGGGTGTCATTCATATTAGCAGATCTTTCTTATCCTTTACAACTCAGAGGTATTTAATAAAAGTCTGATATTGCCTAATAGACTAAATTTTAAAAGGAAGTATCAGACTGCTATAATAGCACAATAGATTTTCATAGGATAAGAAATCTGGGTAATTTTTTTTTTTTTGGTCAATTACTCTTGAAATAATTAGTCCATGAAAACCTGTGATTATTTTGTATCCCTCCTAGCTCTAATTTTATGATATAATGAAAAGGAACTCAAAAAGTCACCAGTCAATGTTTCCCATGTATTAGGTAGACGAAAAGCTCTGGATTCGTATCTTCAATATAAATACACCGTTTTAACAATAATTAATAAAGTGATAGGCTTTAATTATATAATAGAAGTTTTGAGAAAGGGCATTTTTCAGACAAGTGTGTTTAAACCTGGGATAAGCTAATTAAGGAGACAGGAAAATTTCATTTTCTAAAGGTGAACCAAAATAGGCTTATATTTATTATCCTGTGATGGTAAATATATGACTTAGGTTAAAACTTAGGAGTGAAATATATGATTTAATCAATTTCCAATCCTCTGTTTCTATAAATATAGCAGATTTCAATACTTGGAGGTGATAAAAAATGAAATTGGTAAAATGTTCTAGTACATAAGAAAAAATGCAAATAAAACAAAAAGTAAATTACAGAGTAACAGAGGGAAAGGTTCATATTTCAATATTTAATTAGAAGTAGAGAGATATTCCTAAATAAGATTGTAGCTCTGGGAGAAATTTTGGTTGAGGACTGGGCAAAGCAGTTATTTTACCTCAAGTATGTGTTAGAAGTCAGTTGATACTATAAATAAGCTTTTAAAATGATGTAAATTAGTTAATCCCTTAGAATTACACAGAATAAAGAACTACTAGAATTGATGTAATCTACAACACTTAACAATGGCAGAATTTTTAAAACTATAATCTTTATTATATTTTATCCATTAACATTTAGCCTCCTTATCCCCCTCCCCCCGGCAATCACTTGCCTGTTGTCCATGTCCATGAGTCCTTTTTCCTTTATGCTCAATCCTTCCACCCCTTAAATTACCCTTTCCAAAATTTTAAAGGAAAATTCACACTACCAAAATGCTTTTCAATAAAATGTGCTTTAAAAATAGAGGGCTAGAAGGCAGGGGAAAAGGAAATTCTAAATTCCTAAATTTGGGAGTTGATTACCTTCCTTTAAAAATATAGTTAAAAACTGTTAAGCTAGTTTCATGCAGAATCTGACCCTTGTTTTCCAAATTCAATCTATTTGGTATGATTTTGAGGTATCTTGGTAAGAAATATCATTTCCATGTTATAATGATGTACTCCAAAGTATAGTAGCATACTTTAAGGATAAAGGAAGAAAATGTCAACATATGGCTGAGAGGAAGTCTTTCACTTAAATAGATGGATGAAATATTTATCCATCTGTATATTAGTTATTAGGGTACCTACTATGTTATAGGAATAATTCTACACATTGATGTTGCATTAATGAAAACGAACATGTAAGAGTGTGTAAACTCACTGTCACCTAGTACATAAAAAACTCAATTGGCAAATTATATTTGAAAACTACCTAAAAGGGATGCAATTCATTAAATTTTCTAGAGACTCTAAAACAGGGATGTCAAACTAATTTTCACCAGGGGCCACGTCAGCCTTGCGGTTGCCTTCAAAGGGCCAAAATAATTTAGGACTGTATAAATGTAACTACTCCTTCAACTGTAAAGGAGTTGAAATTATATTCAGCCCTTTGAAGGCAACTGCAAGGCTGATGTGGCCCCTGGTGAAAATGAATTTGATAGCCCTGCTCTAAAATATACAATAAGATTTGGCCAGATCACAGTGGACTACCTGTAATGCCTCATCTCACTTTTCAAATAATTGTTATACTAGATGTTTCTTCTGTGGCATGCAACTGAAGCCAATGAAATGTCTCAGTGAAATGCATATTTATATTAGAAAGTATATGAGGCCATTGTTTACCACATTGTGGTTCACTTTAGGAGAGAATCTACAAGAGAAAGTTCCTCTTAAGTGTCACAACTAGAAATGGGTTCTGTTCTGTGCTACCAGTATTCTTTAAAAAAATTATGTGGCTTGTGAATGAAGAGACCAGAGGGCAGGTTGTGGGGAGGGAGATAGAGGGAAAAGAAGGGGAAGGATCTAGTCAAGGAGCAGGTATAAATGATCCATGGTCAAGGACAACAGGGTGGGGATGACTGTGGGATTGGTGGGCAGGAGAGAGCAATGGGGGGAAATTGGGAAAACTGTAATAGAACAACAATAAAAAAAAAGTTACCCTTGAGGTAAGTGCCAAATTCATAGACACCTTTTTAGTAAGCTTCCTGAACACAACCTAACCACACCTTATTTTTCTTTGTCTCATTTTTCCACATTTATCTTATTAAAAGTTATGTTTTATATATTTGGGTACATCATCTTAATTATTTTTAGGCTATATATATATATATATATATATATATGATGGATGGATGGATTAATGAATGTTATATATTCTTTACACAGAGGTCTTCATCTTTTTCCAAACATAATTTAGGGAGGACAGTTAATTCTTTCTGAAGACTTTCTAGAGAATTTTGGCTTATAGACATAAATTTTGTATTTTTAGAACAGAAAAGGAGAATATATATTGTGTTGATGTCACTAAAAGGCATTAGTGCTGACAAGGGTGATAGAGATTGTCAGACTCTTTGGGACTAGATACACACCAGCCTTTTTTATGGGGTATCCCTAAGTAATGCACAAATTAGGCCTTTCTCACATCTAGGTCAAATATATCTTTTCCATAAAACATTGGAACCTTCTATTTCCTTTTTATTTTATCTTCCTCTTAAGCTGTTTGGTATAGCAGTGAGATCACCATACAATGCCACTACATAGTTAAGGTCTATGAGAAAACAGGCTGGATGTATTGCAGCACCTAGCACAATACTCAACATGTAGTATGTATACTCAAATTTTGTTGAATAAAAGAATTCATGAATGAGCGAACCAATATGGGTTTGAAACCTGGCTTTATCACTTAGTTGTTCAGCGCATTAGAACAAAATACTCAATATCTCTGAGATTCAGTGTAATTATGAATAAAATGGAGATAATGATAAAACATACCTACATCTTGTGAGAACTAAATGATGTAAGTGAATCACCTAGCACAGAGTAGGTATTTAATACATGTCAACTCTATGTTTCTACTTTCCAACTGACCTTACATCCTTGCAGTTTTGATCATACTGGTTAGAGAACAGAATTAATACAAAAATCCAGAAACCAACCTATAAACAGTGGTTGATAACCAAAGATGAAGGAAAAGAGAGTGGAGAGCAAGAACCTAAATCTCAGAGTGTTGGCAAATGGGGGCAGGAAGTAGAACACTGAAATAGTGACATCTAAAGGGAACAGGAGGTCAAATGGTATGGGAATTAGGAGACAGGAGAGTAAGAGCTGGTAAAAGCATCTATAAACCATAAATGGAAAGGCACAACTAGAAGAAAAAGAACAAGAAAATAAAACAAGAAAAAGTGATCTAAGTTATTAAAAATTCAAACAAAAGAATAGTTTTAACAAATGTAGCTTTATCCTTTCAATCATGTACACTAGTTTGCTATAGATAATGAAGGTTATCCATGCCATTATTGTCTAAGTAGATAACAATTATTCATTATCAATAAACTATTCATAATCAGTGGCAAAAAGGACGCCATTAAAAGTTTGAAACCATTTTTCTTAATTAGCTTAACATTCCCACTTTCTTATACATTATTAATTTGATTATCAAATTCTTTTTCCTTGAGCAATAGTAGAAATTTATATTCCTACTTCAGATATAACCTTTTCTGAACTAGAAGAGTCCAAAACAATGAAGTTTAATTGGATCCAGCTTTTATCTTTAAATTAGACATTTTATCTTTAACTTCTAAACACTTTCTAAACTACGAAAGTTGCAACTTCTTATGTAAAATCACTTATTGTGATCTTTTAATTTTACCCTTGACACTTTGAAGATAACATTCAAGTCAGAAAGATGCTTCAAAGACTGCTCAAAGTTTCAGGGAAAAAAAAGTGTGCATAAACAATGATTCTATAGGCTGGGGAACTTGCCAGTGAAATTCAGGTCCATTTGTAGCTTCACAGGAAAAATAACCTTAAAAAATGTTATTGCTAACAGACAATTATGTTTAAATATTTCCAGGACACCCAACAGCTACATGTATATGTTTGAAATTCCTTATAAGCATGGTGATTGTGAAAAAAGCACTTAGTAAAGTGCTTTCACTTATTTTTATAGGCATTTACTAAGAGCATAATTTGTATTAATATTCACGTTTGTTATTTGACTACATGTAGATTTAATAAAATTTCCTTGTAATAATCACTGCAGTGCCCTCTGCTGATTAAATAATCTTAAGTAACAAAGAAAATCTTTGAAATACCATCTAATGGCTATTAATAATGTTGTAAAGCTATTAAGATAGGACATGGTCAGAGGAGAGGTTTTCAAACTTTAATGTGCATCAGAATCTTCCAGAGGTCTTGATCAATACTGATTGCTGGGCCCCACCCAGAGATTTAGATTTCAAAATTTGCATTTCTAACAAATGCCAGGTTATGCTTACAATGCTGGTCAGAAAACCACACTTTGAAAAACACCCCACAGATGGAAGTAATTAGGTAGATTCATGATAATACGCATTACTTGATCTAATCTTCATGATCACCTTACATTCAACTTTGTAAAGTAGACTGAAATGTTAGGGTCCTTCATAAAAGCAAAATGTAGGCCCAATGAGGAGATAAATTAGTAAAAATAAGCACCTTAATGACAATTAAATTTTCCTTACTCTATCCATTAAAGAGCAAACACATTAATATTATTTTATACTTTAAAAAAGGGTTATAATAAAATAACAATTCAGAGACTGCCTCTTTAAGTATCCTATGGTACATAGATGATATCTTTAACATAATTTTTCTCAGGACTATGTAGACATGATATGCAAACCTTATATGTATGAGTAACTCCCAGGAATGTTCAAGGAATATCAGATATAAATCTACTCCTTTCTCCTCTCATTTAAGAAATAGAGCAGAATGAAAGTTAAGAGTCACATTGCTATAAGGGTAGCCTTAAATTTATTCTAATTAATTAAAAATTCATTTGCAGGTTTTGTTAATTTTATACTAGTTGCAAACACCTTTCAATCAATCATAACACATCGATGTCTCGTAAAGGTGTGACTAAGTAGTTAAGAAGCTGCAACTGAGAAATACAGGAAGTTATCCCAGTTTTACCTGGGAAATATGATCTGATGATAATGTATTTTTTTCTATGATGTTTTTGCCTCCTTCTTAAACACTTACATCTTTTTCCACTTTTGGAAAAAGCAGAAAGCTTTTCAAAATGGATATACTTCATTTTGTTTTACAGTTAAAGTTGTACAATATTCAAATAAAATCTGGTTATGACAAAAAAAGTCAAAGGAGACAGTATAAATGTAGAGAGAAAGCGAAATTAAAAAATAGTAAAGGCAGGAGACTATATTTGAAAAACAATAAAAAATTTAAAAAAAGAGTAAAAGTTTAAGTACTGCAGGCAATTTTATTTTCCATTCCATTCTGTGAACATACAAGTATACTTTCCAATGAGCATGGGATGCCAAGTTAATTCTGCTGTTTCTACAGTTCATCTCAGCTCCCTAACACATCACTGAATTAACATAATACTATGTTAAGTAGGGTTCTAATGTTTAAAGGTGTTCCATGTATAATATGGTCCCTAAGGCAAGCCAACAAATTTGTCTGACTCAACAAAATTATTTATTTCAATGTTAGAGTAAAAACTAATTGTTGAGCCACTGAGAACATGTCTTCTATAATAAACCAGTTATTTTATGAAAAATCTCACCCTGTTTGCTAATATTTAGATTCCAACTCTTGTTAAATAACCAACTTCAGTACACAGCAGTGATTTACTCCTTAGCTTTAAAACTTTTTTCTGTACGCCATTATTATTCACATTGTTTTCCTCCTTTATCTAAAAATTAATGTAATAAATATAAAAATTATCACATGAAAAATCAGAGAACTCAGGTAAAAATTATATTTTATAAGAGATTTCACAAGAATACATATCTTTATACTCTACTTATGTAAATAGTATTACTCTATATCTCTCACTAGGTAAATGGGAAAGAATAGTGATATTTCAAAGGATTATTAGCATTTTTATAGCTGCAACATGCATTTATTTAGTTTTGGCATTGTGTGAAAAACAAAGTTATCTTTTATGGTTGGGTGTTGGTTATATGTGTTTTAACTATATAGGAAAAAAATGTTATTCATTCATGCTCCTCAAAAGTTAATATTAGATAACGGGAAAATAACTTGTTACTCAAATCTGAAGTAAGATGAAGTTGGAAGATGATCCAATTTGAAGCAGTATTGAAAGGCTGTTGTTTGGCCAGTGAACTGGTGAATATATAACCCAGTCTATCTACTCCAGGTACTCTGGACTTTTATTTTACTTTGTTTTATTTTATTTTATTTTTCAATTACAACTGGCATTCAATATTATATTAGGTTAGTAGTGTATATGCAGAAATCTAACAGCTTCCTAAAAAATCTATATGTTGAATTTCTACTGTATTAAAGATTATACATAAATTACTTGGTTTAATAAAAACAGTGCAAGTTTTTAATGTTCATATAATAATATAACGTTAGGCTGTCCTTAAACATCTTAAGAAGAAACAAGCTCCTACTTTAGGCTTCTAAGTACTATTGGCAAGTGGCTCATTGCAAACTGATTTTAGAAAGTAGAAAACTCTGCTCCTTTGCCTGGAGATGTGATAATTCTCACTGCTGGCATCTTTAGAAAGTATCCACATGAGAAACATGAAATTGCCATGTTTGGTTCTCTTTCTGCAAAACTAGAGTCTCACCACAACAGGCACAAGTGACGAAGTGAGGGAAACAAGAAATAGATGAGGTAAAGAATATGAAATAAGTGAAAAAATTGCTGAGAAGAGATGGAAAACCCTCACAAAACAGCTCCTTCCTATTTCAATTATTATTATAAGGTGATAACATTTTGTCATCTCATACCACCCTCAGTTTTAAATTAGGGGCCAGTGAGGAAAGAGGAAAATGAGCACAGTACTTCCTAAAAGCAAAGAAATTTGATCTCTCTCGTCTTGAGATAAGCTTAACTCAGAAGTTCCACGAGGCAATAACAAAAAAAGTTAGAAAACAATAAATCAAATAACACCAAATTTATCTATTTAAAAAGATTTAAAAATGTATACACATGAGTAAATTGTCCTCTACAGTTTGTCCCTCTGAAGATCTCAGAGCTCCTAACTTCTCACTTTATGATCAGGCCTGTTCATCACCTATATTCTAACCATCCTTTATTATTCACATGTTAAGTGAATATCAGCTTTTGTTATGCTTCCAGAAATTTATTTCTCTCAGTTTTCCATCTGTAAAATGGGGTAATGATATTTGTTACCCTGCATAAAAACTAAGGTGTTAACACTACACAGAAAGCATTTTCAGTTAATTAAAAGAATGTCACAATACTTATAATGCTAGTATTATAATATTATATACCATATACATTTATAATGCTCTGAAAAAACTCTTTAATTTCTCTTATTCATTACATTGGCAAGCTAAACATGAATACTATAATTAGGTACATAATTCAATAATTAAATATTCACACCAGAAGTTATTTATGGTACATTTCTTACAAACACCTATACTCTCTATTTAAATAGTTCAATATTCCTATATAACATAATACAGAGGAAATATATTTTATTACTTCTCTTTTTGTGAGTGAAGAAATAGACACAATAAATTTTATGACTAATCCAAAGCCACACAATGAATCAATAGGGAATTTAGGACTGTAGACTCCAGTTCTGAACTTAATCCACTAATATTTTATTGTGTACTTTTAGTTTACAAGGCACTATCCCCTATTAAGATACAGGAAGGATCTCTTTCTCTGTTTAAAATGCTCAGTATCATTCCTAACACATAGCAAGCACTTCACAAATGTTGGCACTATTATTTGTACTAAAGCACAAATCTAAAGTCACCTATACTGCAGAAAATGCAGTTATAGTCAAGGCAGTTATGAAAACTGACAGTTCTATAATAAGCAGTGTACAAGCTATGAGTATGTCTGAATTACCACATGTTTGAAGAATGAAACATACCATCCAGAATCTTGAAAACTTAATAAATATTTATCAAGTAACAGTTTTAGAGATACAGTTACTAGGTATATATAGTCTTGGACATTCCCACAAAACCTCCAAAGTAGACTGGGGGAAGAACCTGAGAAGATTGAAAATATCTTTTGAAGAAAAAAGGACAGCACCTTGTTCTTTTTGCTTTCACCTTAGGTGAATTTTTGCTTTCACCTAAGCCCAAAAGGAAAATAGCAATGTGATTATGTAACTAAGCAAAGATGAACAAAATACAACTATGTGTCTATAACCACTTGTGGTAAATAGTTTAAACTGGTAATCCGAATACGTTTATATCGATTTTTGACTTCCATAGCAACCATACACTAAAACTGAAAGCTGCAGCCTGGGTCTTTTCTCTTGTCAGGACTGGAATATGACTCAGGATGATGTAAAACTGGGGTTTACAAAAAGTCTGTTCAATTCAGCTAATACTCTGCTGCTCATACTAAACAGATGGATCTTACCATAGTCTTTTTAAACCAATCATTACTATACTCCATAGTAGAAAGGTCTACTTTGTAAGAGTCTCTACATATATAAGAATGGATTAAAAAATTCAGTGAGCTATAATCTACAAGAAATAGAAAAGGAAAAATATATTATTTATTAAATAAAATTGACATAAGTTAGATCAAAGAAAAATTTACCTTTATTATATATAGAAGATAAATGTCTAAACAAAGGACAAAAATAATCAAAGGCCTAATTTTAAAAAACTATTCTGAAAAGAGGTGTAACTTTAAAAAAAAAGATTTTATTTATTTATTTTTAGAGAAACGGGGAGGGGAAGGAGAAAGAGAAAGAGAGAAGCCTCAATGTGCAGTTGCCTCTCATGCACCACCTACTGGAGGCCTGGCCCACAATCCAGGCATGTGCCATGACTGGGAATCACACTGGTGACCTTTTGGTTTCCAGTACTCAATCCACTGAGCGACACCAGCCAGGGCAGAGGTACAACTTTTTTCCTTAATCCCTTCACTTTTTTTACCCAGCTCCACAAGCCTCCTCACATCTGACAGCTGTCAGTCTGATTACCAGAGGCAAAGCAGTTAGGGGGAAGCAGAAGAGGGCATGGGGGGATAAATGGTGATGGAAGGAGACTTGACTTGGTGTGGTGAACACATTGCAATATACAAATGATGAATTATAGAACTGTACACTTGAAACCTATATAATTTTATTAACCAATGCCATTCCAATAAATTCAATAAAAAAATAAAAAGAGGTGGAGCTATCTTTTGCTACCAAAAAAGGTAAAACCTAGAAATGAAAAAAAGATAATAAAAATTTTAAAAATTATCTTTAAATTTTTATTTTTATTGTTGATACTATTACAAATGCCCCCATTTCCTCTCCTTTGCCCGCCTTCACCCAGCCCCTGCACCCTCCTTCCCTCTGGCCATCACCACACTGTTGTCTGTGTCTATGGGTTGTGCGTATATGTTCTTTGGTTAATTCTGTCTCTTTCATCCAGTCCTCCCTCCCTGCCCCCACCCCCGACAGCTGCCAGTCTGTTTCATGTATTCATGCCTCTGTCTCTATTTTGTTCATCACTTTATTTTGTTCATTAGATTCCTCATATAAGTGAGATCATATGTTATTTGTCTTTCTCTGACTGGCTTATTTCACTTAGCATAATAACCTCCAGGTCCAACCACGCTGTTGCAAAAGGTAACAAAAAATTAAGTAACAGTTCTTTTGCATACTCTAATTTGAAAGCTAAAAGAAGTATTTTATTCTATAATTATAAGAACTTTTCAAGAAATCATTATAAACAGATGCACACAGACACATGTATTTTTATGGTATGGGATTTTGGGCTGATATTTCAGAATCAAGATCTGCAATTTAAGGTCTGAAGATTCCAGACACTTTCAGAACATCCAGAGTATGGTGCTCAGAAAGGTAGTTCACTCTCAAAAAAAAGCCTATGTCACTTTCAAGTTTATGATTAAAAAAAGTCAAAATACAGTCCAACCTTGTACAATGCAACAAAAAAATTCATTGAAACTAAGGGTAATGTGTGTGTGTGTGTAGGCGCACACACATCCTGGGACCAGAATTGAGCTCCTAGGGCAATAGGCAACTGAAAAGCCCATGTTACTAGGGCAGTTGGTGGGACTGGGGTGGAAGAGGTTGGCTGCCCATCACCTCGTGAGATTGGGTGGAGACGAACACCCCTACTAACACACACATTCGCACGCACACCTAAGGCTACTTATTTATATTTTCTTTTCCAGTGCTACCTTGATGATCATTTTGGCTGAATGATCTGCTGTAGAAATTATATCCTGAAGTGTAGCTTAGGATATGCAGGAGTCAAACCAAATTTACAAGAATCAACCAACAAAGGGTATTTAAAATTCAGGTTTATAAAAAAAAGCTGAAGATTTGATAACTAGGTAATATTATTTTATATTAAGATAACTATGAACAGTTTTAACTCAGGTCCTCACATAATAAAAATTAAGTATCCAAGCAGAGAGGATACACAAAGCAGGAATATTAAGTGGGGTAACAGACAACTGACACTTTGTTCAACACTGTAATAGGAAGGGCAGACTTCTATATTAGCCAAGTTTGCTGCTAGGGAAAGAACAGCAAACAAAGAAATAGGTGAGGATGCAGGGGTGACAGTACTAGATTCTGTCACATCCTGGTTTCCCAGAGTTTTTCTTCTTCTTTCTTTTATTAATGTAGGTTGCCCAGAAGTTATCAGACTCTTTATAATTATTTCAGAATAATTTTCAGATATCACAACTTCTGCAAATTCTCTATTTTAAAAACTTTTTCATATTATAAAATGATGGGTCAATATAAGAAATATTTTCCTTAATCTTTGTGACCTGTCTCTGATTGTCAACAGCAACGACAAGAAAACATCAAAGAAATGTTTGTTTCAAAAGAAATAAGAAAAAAAAAAGAATAAAATTATGAAAGTATTCATTTGAGCAGCTCAAAATAAATCTGGCCTAAATCAATCAGGGGAAATATAGGTCTATTCTTAAAGTTATGTATAAAAATGTTCTTGTGTCATTCACAGAGGTAGGTCAGAAAGCTAAATAAATGGCTATTAATAGAAATTCAAAATACTAGTCTGATAAAAGAAGTAAAGATTATGTAAAGCAAAGGACAAGTGATATAGCTCATTATTATAACAGAAAAGTAACTTCACAATTACTGATGTGCTACCTCAGAACAATGTAATGTTTTGAGTCTAATATGACATATTCTGGGCATAAATCTTTAACAATAAAGGGCAGTGCTTTTGGTTAAACTATGGATAACTACGACATGAGGCTCAAAAATGAATGAGTTTTCAATCCTGACATATTAAGATTGTGCTATGGATTGTGCTCGAGATTTCCAAAGTTTTTCAATTAAGTGGAATAGTAAAATTATTATTAGAGGCCAAATTATTTGAGAGGAGCCAAACTTTTAATGTACTATTTTTATATTAAAATATACTATTTTTATTATATGATGAAATTTTAAAAAAATTGCTCCCCAAAACATCAAAGTGAGATGGCAGGTAGCACTAGAAAAATTTAAAGTATTAAATGCATTAGAAAAAGAAAATAATACAATTGTGGATATTTAATTCATTTTTGAAATATAATTATTTTAATTAAATATTAGTACCATATTTTGCCATGTATAATGCACATCCTTATTTTTCCCTCAAAAATTTGGGCAAAGAAGTGCACATTATACATGGTAAACTATGGTAAATAAAGTAAAACATGATTACTACATTTAAAACAACTAAGATATTTAGAAACTATGAATTCTGTCTCTAAATCAAATACTATCTTAATTTAAAAATCACTTTACAACTTTTAATATAAACCACAAATGCAATGGGTAAATGTCATCCTAGGATTTGATATCAGTGTTGTCCTGACCTTATTTATGAATATGGTCTAAATGTCTCTATGTAAAATTTTAGAACAAATTTCTGTATTATATTGTGAACCTCAAAGTAAACACTTCACATATGCACATCACAAAATTATAAGGTATACAAAGTAATTTCCAATATAACTCCTTCAATACTTTGAAGAATACTTTTTAAATATCCTGAAGAATATTCCTTCAATACTGTTTTATTATTATTCTGTCTGCTGTCATTCCTATATAAGGGATTTGTCCTTTCTCTCTGGTTATTTTTAAGGTCATTTCCTTTTCTCCATTCTCTCCTTTTTGGGCCATGATGTAACATATTCTGGTCCTTCTCATTTCATTCTCCATACCTATGTCTCTCTCATATTTCCATTAAATGATGTCTCTATGTAATTTTTCCGATATGAGGTAATTTCCTCAGATAAATACTTCAGTATGCTAATTATCTCTTCTGCTGGTCTAATCTGCTCTTTATCTGTTTACTGATTTCTTTTAAACTTAAGTGTTTCTTATTTCTAAAAGTATCATCTCCCCTCACATTTGCTCATTCCTAAATGATGGTCTCTTTTTATGTATCTCTGTTAGCCTGTTTTCGTTCTTCTGGACATTTCACCATAGGTAGGCTAACCATGCATCCTGGCTTGCCATGGACAGTTTGATATACTTCTGTTGTGTCCGCATCCTGTCTGGTTTAGCATTTGTCCTAAACAATAAACAATGAACAATAAAATATAACAGTCACCTAGTTATTAGATGTCCTATATTTTTATATTTGATAGTTCTAGCTGTTGTCATTTTTTTCAGTCTGCCTATTGAATAAGGGTTTTGCTAACTTAGTTGTGGTTGGTGTGTTTAGGTAGCACATTGATTACTTGATTTTTAAAAAATTGATAGCAAAATAAAATTTATTTTATTTACCTGCTTTAAAATTAAGTATCTAAAACAAAAAATAGCAATGTGTTACATGTTATTGCATAGATGGATTAAAATGTACGGCAACAATAGCATAAAGAATAGAAGAAGGACATAAGGAAATCCAGTTGTGAGAAACATACTACATTTGAATCAAATTACTATAATAGTCATTGAAGGCATATGATCTTCTGCTAGTACAGTTGAACTTAAACTGTGGAAATTTTCCTTTGGAGAAAAATTACTTCCTTCTCTACCTTTAGCCAGAGGGCACCACCAACAGTTCCCACTCCAGCATCCCACAGGGTCTCGCAGTCTCAGGGAGTCCCATGCTGAAATTAACACATTGTTGCCGTCCGAGGACACGTGTCTCACCATCAGCGGTGCTATGAGTATCTGTCTCAGGGAAACTTGTGTCTCTCCCAAGTCCTGGTTTCCTATGGTTCTAGCTCCTGCTCCCTGATGCTCTGACCTATAACTCAGGGTATTTTGGGGAGAGAGTAAATCTCAAGACTGACAGTGCATGTCCTTTTACAGGGTATGCCTCAGAGGGTATGTCCTTTTACTCCATCAAGTTGTTCTACAGTGGGAAGGTTTCTCAAAGTATCAAATCAACGATTATTTCAGACCACACACTATTTGTAAACTACTTTATTCCTCTATGAAATGTCTTTTATATTATCACACTGAAATTTATGACACATTGCAGACTGCCCTACAGAGAGATGGTACCAATTTATCTCCCAAACAAAATGTGCTTTTTACCCAATCCTTGTTGTTTCCAGGCAATCTCAATTTTAAATAGTTACTTAACTGGTGTGTACAAAGCAACTGAATCTTTTTACCCATTATAACAAGTATATATTTAAAAGTAACTTCTTCCTTGCAAGTTGCCTAATTATAACTTTTGCCTACTATTCTATATTGATGGACATGTTCTTCCTATTAAATTAGAAAATTTTATATATTGAAAAAAACTGTTGGCAGCTAAATATATTACAAATATTAATTTTTAAGTTTGATATTTGTAACAATTTTTATGTATCTGATATCTCCATGAAGAGATTCAAATGCTCCTATAGGAGGTTCTATAAATATTTGTATTATATCTTCTGGGTTTCATGTTTCAACTAGAAAGGTTTCTCTTACCTGGAGATCATATGCACAACCTATTAATTTTTAAATCATAAACTTACAGTTTTTTATTTCAATGTCTAATCTAAACATCTGTAGTTTGACTTTTTTGTTGCATGATCAGTCTTCTCTACCAAAATGGATATTCAGTTTTCTCAACACCTTTTATTGAATGATCTTTCTTTTCTCCAATGTCTTGAAATGTTACATTTATAAAATATTAAATTCCAAGTTTATATATATGTAGATCAATGAATTATCACTAGGTTGGGTTTATCTCTGAGTTTGTTTTCATTTAATGTACTAAATATTCAATTAGTGTGCCTTATGTTTTTACATCTAAAATGAGTAAGGCAATGTCATTTTACTTAAAAAAATACTAGCTATTTTTATACATTTTGTTCTTTCTAAAATTGCTTTTATTTATTGATTTTAGAGAGAGAAAGGGAGAGTGACAGAGAGAGAGAGAGATTTGCTGTTCCACCCATTTATGCATTCATTGGTTGACTCTTATATGACTCTCGAACAGGGGATGGAACCTGCAACCTTGGCCTAGTGGGATGACACTCTTAACAACTGAGCTACCTGGCCAGGGCATACATTTGTTCATTTAAAATCACACAATCAACCTGGTATATTCCCCCTCAAATCAATGGAAATTATATTACATTTACAAATCAACTTAAGGTAAACCGACAATTTCACAGAAATATTTGCATCTAAGAACGTGCTACGACTTCCTAATCACTCAAGTGATATTGTATGTCCTTTAACAAAGTTTTTTTCATTCAAAATTGGCAAACTTCTTTTTTTTTTTTAGATTTTATTTATTTATTTTTAGAGAGGGAAGGGAGGGAGAAAGAGAGAGAGAGAGAAACATCAATGTGCGGTTGCTGGGGGCTGTGGCCTACAACCCAGGCATGTGCCCTGACTGGGAATCGAACCTGCGATGCTTTGGTTCGCAGCCTGCACTCAATCCATTGAGCTATGCCAGCCAGGGCAAAATTGGCAAACTTCTTAAGTTTATTCTTAGGTATTATGTTTCCTTTTTTTCTGCTATTGCGAAGAAGATATTTTTCCCAGTATATTTTCTAGAGGGTTGTTTCTAATTTAAGTAATATTAGTCTATAGATATTTATAAAATAAAATACTCTTGTATTCAGCCATCATGATCTTTTCTTGATTCAAATACTTTTTCAATGGATTCTTTTGGATTTTCTAGGTGAACAATCCTATCTATAAATACAGGGTTTACAACTTAAAAAATCATGTTAAAGTTCTTCATCTTTTAAAACAATGATAGTGCTATGTTATCGAAAGCTAACTGTACTCATTCTCTAGGTCACAAAGAGACAACTAACTTTACCATTGTCTCAGAGAGCTAGCAATACATCTTGGAAGTGATGCTACTGCTCGTTGACTACAGGTAATTTTCTGACTTACTGGCTTTATTCTCTTCAGCAATGCACGCACACATTAAAATGCAGTAATCATCCCATACAGAGATAACAACGAGGAACTCTACTAGTTCTACTTTAATCAATTTCCTTCTTATTCATACAGATGCAATATTTTAAGCATATTTTAACTCCTTTCTTCCTTTCTTCTCCCAACTCTTCCACTTAACACATACATATGCATACATACCCTCTCTCTTTTCTTCCTGAGCTGAAAACAACTTTATTCATTACTAAATGTATAAATTTAGTGAAAAGCAAAACTAGTGAAATCTGAAACAACAAAAAGACTTAAATTTTAAATTAAAATGAAAACGAAGTCCAATACCATTAATCAGTCTAGACTATTATCAATTTCCCTACAGATTCTCCATGAAGACTACCATCAGTTCATTCATTTTCAACTAATGATACCTATTTTTCTATAACTATGAACACTAAAGATAAATTTGGACATTATTTTTAATTCAATTTTTATTACTGACATCAAATTCTATTATTTTTCTTCATTGCTATTTCAGTAACACATACAAGTTTTTGAAGGTTGGCTCAGAAAACTACCTTCTGTGATCTCCATAACCAGTTAGTCAGTAAGTGCTATAAATTCCATCCTGAGAGAGTCATCTATCCCTTTCTATCTTCACCAGCATTTAGATTCTCAGCATTTTTTCAGAATATTTCAATAACCTCCTGATTGGTAATATAACTAAGTTTACTCTCACTAGACCCATTCTATACTCTGCTGCTAAAGTGGTCTTTCTAAATTGCAAATATTAAATTTACCACTGTTTAATATCTTTCAAAAGACTTCATTTCCTTCTACAGAAAAATCCAAAAGCCTTTTATATGACACAGAGAGTCTCCATCACATGCCCTCATCGCCCTCTCTGCGTTCTCTCCTGCCACGTCTCAAACCCAGTCTGCGGCCAGACTGGCCTAGTGGAGGATTTACGATTTCAGCCATTTTGCCTGCATAGAATTGATACATTTTTTACAATATGAATCAATTTTACAAACATAATGTCGAGCAAAAGAATACAGACATACTAGGTTATGTATATGGTGTCATTTATATAAAGTTTAGTAAAAAAATCTATAATACTAAAAGAGCAGTAGTTACTCTTGATGTCAGGATGTCACTGAAAGTGGACACAAGAGGATCTTTCGGGATGCTAATATTCTGGTGTCTTGATTTGGAGGCTGCTGGTTACATGGGTATGTTTGTTTTCTGAAAAATCCCTTAAATTATAATTACACTATTTGTGTGCTTTTTGTAAATTCAAGTAAAAGAAAAACAGTCCAAACAACAAAAACAGTTCCATTATCACTTCTTTGAAAATTTCTCTAATTCCCTCAGATGAACTTTATCTTGTCCTAATATATGATACACACACACTACTATATTGATGATCGTGTTATATTTTATTTATTCAATTCTTTCCATTTACAAACTACAATGTAACTTCCTTGAGTGCCAAGATTATAACTTTTAAAACATTTTTCTTTATTGATTTTAGAGACAAAAGAAGGAAGAAAAGGAGGGAGAGAGGAGAGAAAGGAGAGGGAAGGAAAGAGAGAGAAAGATCGTTTTCTTTGTTGTTCTACCTGTTTATGCACTCATTGGTTGCTTCTTGTATGTACCTTGACTGGGGATCGAACCTGCAACCTTGGTATATCCAGATAATGCTACAACCAACTGAGCCATGCAGCCAGGACTAAGATCGTAACTTTCTGTCCATGTGTTCCCAGCCCCTGGCAGAGTGCATGACACTTAGTGAGTACTCAATAGTACTCTCTATATAATATATATTGTATAACATATAGTACTCAATATAAATGAGGGTTTTTCAATTTCTGCACTATTAACACTTTGGGCCAGAGAATTCTTTGTTGTGGGCCTGTTCAGTACATTGTAGGATGTTTAGAAGCATCCTTAGCCTCTACTCACACCATGTCAGTAGCATACCACCCCCCCCCACCCCCCGTCGTGACATTGCCAAATGTTCCCTGGGGACCAGACATGCCCCATGATTGAGAATCACTTACACAGATACATGTTTCTGTGGAAAAATACAAGCCAAGTGTTAAACAATTCACTTACCCCAAAATTTTGGGCCTGAGATGATTTAAATGTTAGAGGAGACTAAAAAAATATTGGAACTTTTGAGGGAAGTTAAGCTCTACCTGTCAGAAAAAAGTTTATAAAATGCTTTAAGTATCTATATAATATAAACATTAATCACATGCCTGAATATTGTTTTCATTGGAGTTCTTATGTAGAAAAATGATTTGTGCAAAATGATTTGTAAATAGAACTATATATTTGCTATTTTTAAAAATAACTAATAGTAGCTATATGTAGTCAATGTCCTAATTATAAATTATTTCCACAGTTTGTTATCTATGAACAAAACACTCATTCTAAAAAATTTAGGTTCAATAAGTTTTTATTTGTAAAGTTTTTATCATAAACTTTCCACAAGAAAAAATAGCTAGAAAATAAACTATTGTGCACCAGCTATTAAAAAAAAAAAACCTCACAAAGGGCACAAGTAACTTGTTAGAATATAATGTGTTTGTATTTTATTAACTGCATACCTTTGATTCAGAATGTATTTTGAGCTTGACCTGTAGTTAAGAGGGTGATGAAATAACTGAGTACTATTATATTAATTGAATTTGAGAAAAGCGAAAATAAACTGGTGTGTACTTATATGACAAATTATATAGTTAAAATATAAATCTGACTCTGCCAAAAGTATTTCCTTAAACTTCTCTCTGTAATTACAATCAGTCTGTAAGTACTTTTCTGAGCCAAAAAAAAAAAAAACCTAAACAAAGAAAACAGGCAATTTATAGAAGAAACAAAATTGGACAAATACAAGAAACATGTTTCATCTCACTATTAGTGTACAATATGCCAATAAAAGCATACAGTTTTCATCTATCAAACTGGTAAAATTAAAAATGATAATGGATGTGCATTCTCACAAACTGACAGTATGAGTATACAGATTTGTATACATATTCTAGAGGGCAATTTTGACTCAGTTATTCTAGTTTAAGAAATATTTCTAAAGTGGTAATCAGAAATGTATTTGATAATTTATATAAAGAGAATATTTATGGTAGGAAATAAGAAAGAACTGAAACAATGACAGGAATTAATTTACTTATAGCGTATTTATATTCTGATATGATTGACAGGTCTCCTTTTTTAAAGAACAGAACAGTTATTACATAAAAAAGCTTAATTTATATAAAAAAGAGAGTGATTAAGAGCAAGGTCTCTGGAGTAAGACTACCTATTTCAAATTCTGATTCTATTATCTTCTACTAGCTCTGAAATCTGGATTATATCATTTAGTGATTTAATCTTTCTAAATATAATTTTCTTATCTGTGAAATGGTACCCATTCTATAGGCTTGTTGTGAGGATTAAATAAGATGTTGTATAGCCTGGCACACAGTAAGTGCACAATAAATTGTAGCAGCTATGGTAACAATTAAGATGATGTTATTAAGAAACCCAAACCTGTATTTATGATGGGTTCCTAATTGTTCAAATTAATCAATTAGTCCTAGCTAATAATTATGTGTTGAGATTATTGGTAGTTTATACTTACTTCATAAATAAATCTATATTCATAAAAGTTGGAGTTTTTAAAGCAATTAATGAAAGGCAAGATAAATAGCAAAACATCTTTTCTTTCTCCTAAATGTATATACTTTTAAGTTAAAATTTCATCTTTAATACTAGGTCACAATAAAAAGGTCACCATTTTATGCTGTTATTGAATACCTATGATATATACTAAGTACTGTGATCCTAAAATTCCAACAATAGGAATAGAAGAAAACTTTGAAGATAGATCTTGCTAATAAAATAGGATCTTCCTGCAGATGATTTTATTTTAAAATTAGTAAACATTATGAAAAGGAGAATATCTCAATAAGCTCTCTGCCTTTTAATCCTCTTACAAAATTGACTTATTTTTAACCAGAAGGCAGTGAGTTGGGATAAAAAAATAATTAACTTATAAGAGGTGTTTTCTTTCAGAATATTTACTTAAGATCTCTTAATGGAATTAACTGATCATAAAATAAATATGTACATGTCTACTACTGTAATATAGGTATGAACAAACAAAAAATATTAATTCCTAATATCTGAGATGTTTTTAATGCTGCTGATATGAACAGAAATAATCTCTAAGTACTAAAGTGAGTACTTCCTACGTACTAAATAATGTAAGAAATCTAAAAGCATTCAGAGATAAATACAAAAAATTTGGAAATGCTTTGTATTTTATAAACATCCAAATGTCTAACAAGTATATTTTTCAGGTAATCATTTTGATGTTAAAGACTATTAAATATATATAAAGGAGCTTTAAACCAAATAGTTTATGTGTCTGAGGCAATTAACTTTCCTTTTCACTCCACCAGACCTCTTCTACTACAGGTGTAATGTGTGAGTTTTTGCCAGCAACACTAAAACATTTAATGGTAGGAGAGCAAAGGGGAGAAAAAAAGATTAGGGGACACAGAGACTGGTTATTACTGCCTGTTATTCGCTGTCTATCTTTAATACCAGGGAGTGAAACTACCTTCATAAAATGTTCATGTAAGGAAGCTACATCTTCCTTCGTAAGGTCCAGAATATGTCCTACTGTTAATTCTTCAGGAGAGAAAGGGGTAGGGGGATAGGAATTAGATGACAACTTGTTATGAGAATTTGCCTATAAGGAATCTGATGATCACAAGGAAATTTACAGGATATTCTTGATATTAAATATAAGAAGGACTTGAAGACTAATAAGGGAATGGTAGAGATATGGTCTTTTCAGGTTAACTTTCACACAAAAAGGAAACACATTATACAACTCTATTTTCAATTTACCATTCCTCAAAATAAAAATAGGATTTCACAGATCACAAAAAAGGATATTATTATTAATAAACGAGTTAAATAGAATGATGTTATTCTTATATTTTCCTTATATCAGATCTTATACTTTAAAATATCTGTATAATTTTTCTTGCATTAAAAAATGCTTTTCAGAATAAATGCAAGCAAAACCTTTAAACTAATTTATTATTAAGAAAAAAGTTACACCTGTGTATAATTTCTATTTTAGTGCTTCTCTCCTGACAAAAGTACTTTTTAATTGAATTTAAGTGGTGACGTTGGGTAATAAAACCATACAGTTCCAAGTAAAAACTCAGAAAAACGTCATCTGCATGCTGCATGTCTTCATCCCCATCTGCCTCCCCACTTTGACCACCTCCACAAGAGGACATGCAGATGCAACAGACAGATGAAAAAATGCTCAATGTCACTGATCACCAGAGAGATGCAAATTAAAACCACAATGAGATTATCACCTCACATCTGCCAGAACAGCCATCATCAATAAATCAACAAAGAAGTGCTGGCGAGGATGTGGAGAAAATGGAACTCTTGTGCACTGTTGGGAATGCAGACGGTGCAGCCACTGTGGAAAACAACACTGAGTTTCCTCAGAAAAATTAAAAATGGAACTGCTTTTTGTCCTAAAGATCCTACGTACGGGAATATATTCTAAGAAACCCAAAACATTAATTTGAAAGAATATATGCACCCCTCTGTTCATTGCAGCACTATTTACAATATCCAAGTTCTGGAAACAGCCCAAGTACCCATCACTAGATGAGTGGATAAAAAAGCTGTGGTACATTTACACAATGGAATACTGACGCAAGTACTTTGATCTTTCCATAGCTGTGTGTTAAAAATAAATTACTAGTAGGACATTAGGAGATGGGAGGAAAAATAGGATACTAAAACTTAACTGTAGCACTTTAAAGAGATTTCTTTAGAAAAATCAGTGTGAAGCACTGAGCAATAAGAATAAAGCTAACTGCGTCCAAGTTTAAAGGCACACATTAATTTAAGGAGGACAAATAAATTCCTAGTTTAAATGACTAATTAACCAGATCCCTCACAAAAACTAATTAGTATGACTGAACCTTCTGACACCAGGAATTCAAGTGAGCTTTAGTTGATAATGAAAATAAATTAATCCCAAACCTTTTCGATATTAGTATATAGCTATACTTATGAGGAGAAGGGGGGATCCTCATTGTGCTTATAATTACATTCAAGAACTTCCTAAACATTAGTTTCCTACTTATCTCTAGCCGACCTCTACTTTCCACTACAAAACTAACAACCTTGGTTTCAGGTGATGCTGTTTATTAACAGCTACCAATAGAATCACTAGTCTGTCACTAAAAGCTCTAGGTTTTAAAATTAAAGAGATTCTCATTGGCATTTAAACTATTACCAGAATCCTTCCGCTGTGATGAGGCATTAACATGGAAGACATTCTTACTCCTGAATCAAAAAGAGGTGAAAGAATGTTCTTATATACAATCACTCTTTGAACATTTTCCCTAAAGAATTAAAAGAAAATAATAAAATTTTGTGGGTACTACATTTTTTGTCCAATGCTTTTTCCCTTCCTTGGGATGTAAATTCCTTGAGAGCAAGGCCGTTATCTTTGTGTTATATACTCCTAACATACACATGGCATAGAGCAAGCCTTTTAAATAGATGCTAGCAGTATTATTGGATATAATGAAACAATTTCTCTCCTATGCATATGGAGTAGTACAAGTTTATGTACCACCTTTGGAGAGCTAAGAAGAGAGTCACTCAGTTTTTGCTGTTTTGACAGGTTACATGAGGAACCTTGGCTGAGAAAGGCTGGATTGCGCATGTAAAATCACCAAAATAAATTGTGAAAACACTATCTACTAATGGATTGAAAATCTTTCCTAAATTCATTATTATTACAAATTTAACTACTACAGCTTTAAATTCCTTGAAGACAAGGGCCAATTCTCTCCAACTTTTGTTACTCTTGTAAGGTCTAGGATATTATGCTACACAGTTCAATTTAACAAATGTTTTTTTTTTACCAGTATATTAAAACACATACACACTCATGCACACATTGCCTAAATCATATCCCCAGTTCATCATCTCTAGGGGTTAGGCCCAGGAATCTTTTTAGAAAAACCTCTATAGGTAGAAGGCTTGGGTATCCAGGATTGAGGACTACTGAATTGAAATGAATTCCTATTCTCATGGCTGGTTCTTCTAAATACACCCTGGTTGCACTTACTCTGTTTCAAAGACATGCCATCATTTTGTCCTGAAGTTGGTATTTTTTTAATTCAACCTTCAGAATCATTCTGAAGTCCTTCATCTATCTGTGTTATTTCACTTCTTTCTCCTTTTCATTCTTAGAATCTAGGGTCTTCTAAATTTCACATGGCCTTCTGTAACCTTTCTAAAAGTTTATAATTTATTCTCCTAATACAGTGTCTTGAACTTATTCATCTTTCATATTAATTATGTAGCTTCCTGATGTCTTTGCCATTGATTTAATTTCTGCATGGACAAAAGCATTAAAAGTTCTGAATACACTTCTAGGTAAATACTCAAAATATTTGAAAGAAAAACAGCACCTGCATATCAGTGTTCATGGCAGCATTGTTCATAGCCAAAACATGAAACAACTCAAGTGTCCAGATGAATGAATAAACATATTGTGGTATAAACATACAATAGTAGTCTCAAAAAAGAATGAAATTCTAATATATGCTACAACATGAATGAATGTTAAAAATATAATGTTAGGTATAAATCAGACATAGAAGGACAAAAATGGTATGATTCCACTTATATAAGGTACCTAGAATAGGCAAAATCAGAGGCCCTAAGTAAAACAGAGGTGACCAGGGCCTGTAGGAGGAAGAAATGGGGAGCTACTATTTAATGGGTACAGAGTTTCTCTTGAGATGATTGAAAAGTTATAGAATCAGAAAGATGTGATGGTTGTAAAAAATCATGACTGTACTAATGCCAGTGAATTGTACACTTAAAATTAGTTAAAATAGCACATTTTATATTATGTGTATTTTATCATAATAATAAAAGGCTACTGAAATATTACTATTAGAGGAAAATAAATTTAAAAAACCCTGTCCATATCTTTTTTCTATATTCCCTAAATTTATAACTTTCTTTTTAGTTTTTTCCCTTTCATTTTTGAAAAAATAAGACAAAATTTAATATAGATACTCCGCACTTTCCCCACTTCAGGCACAACGATGCTGTAGATGTGTACACGCATAGACACACACACACTTGTATGCAAGTGTGCACACCCTGCTTTACATCTCCTTGGACTCTTTACATTATTTGCAAAATCTCCAATTCTTGTTTGATCTTGACTTTTATTTAAATATCAGTGAATAAAATAAGCTTTACAATGCAGATAGTTTTTTATTCCAAGTATTTTTAGATGCCAGGTACTCAGCAAATTTTGGGAAAATGTCAATTTTAAAAGTTTACCTAGACACAAGAAAAAATAGCCTGAAAGGGGGGAAAGATAAGTGTATTGAAAGGATCTCTAAAGAATTGATATTATATAAATTATGGGGTGGCTGAGAAATGATATTCTCAAAGGAAAAAAATGAATAGGAGTGGAAAGCTACTTTAATCTTAACTACAAAATGCTACAAGTAAAATGATTATTTTTAGAGATGATACTTTTAAATTTTAAATAAAATGAATAGGAGTAACCTGTCCTCATGATGCCCTGGAAAAATTAGGGGAAATAAATTAGAAAATAAACTTAGTATATGAAAAATTATTGAAAGATTTTATATACAAGGAACAAAAGTATATAATATATGATGTGAAAAGGCAACTGAAGCAAAGATAACAAATGACTTGGAAAGAAATGTATTTCTAACTAAAGAGAAAATTGTAGAGTTGTATAAAAAAGCTGAAAGGATGGTGGTAATGAGTTTGAAAGTCAGTTTAGGAATAAAGTGGACTGGACTGTTAAATAGTGAAGCATTTTTCTATTTATAAGATATGCTTGGACAATAGGTAGGCAACACTTTTCTTGGAAATAAAATCTGATCAGGGTTACAAGATAACAGAGGAACAATGCCAGTAATTTATCAAATGTAGACAAGTATAAAGGAGGCAATATTGGCCAATCAGCATGTTTCAAGGCTGAATACAAAGGAGATAAACATAACATCTCAAGTTAATTAATAGGGCAGCCATGTGCATGAGATAGGCAGAGGAGACAGTAGTCAAGCAAACTTAAGTCAGCAGTCCAACTTAGTGGCATAAGGCAAGTAGAGATAGATAGCAGAAGTGCTAAACAATCTGAACCTACATATAATATTACAGGCATAGATTGGGCAGGGCAAGATCAGGCAGGCAGATGGCATAGGAGTATGGTAGGAGAGCTGATAGAGAATGCTGAGCAGTCTAAAATGTTAAAATAGCAGATGGATATGGCAGTACCAGGCCATTTGCTGATGGACAAAGCACCAATGAGTAAAGAATGCAAATCAATCAGGAGAGGAGTAAAGTGGGGAAAAAAGTTGAGAAAAAAATCAAAGGCAGTCAAAGCAGGAAGACAGAAGAGCAGAGAGGCAATGGCAGATCATCAGAAGCAATTGGGTAGGGGAGTGAAAAGCTGTCAGCAGGGGAACAAAACACCATTCAGGAAAAAATGACACTGAGAGTGAAGCAATCTCCTGAATTTGGTGTCTTCGATCTAGGAAACAGTCACCAATAAACTGCATACGCGAATTCACAAGAGAAAAGCACACAAATGGAAATAGCCGATGGATCAGAACTCTGCTGCCCAGGGATACAGAGTGACCCTAGAACATAGATACATAACAATCCACAAAAAATAAAACAGATGGGAAAAATGGGTCAAAACATTTTTATAATGATAAAAAACCAAAACACTAAAAATTATTAATTTGGAAATGATTGGCTGGGATTGAAGTCTTCGCTTACCCCTTTCTGGAGCCCACAAAATGGGAATGTTGGGAATTTCTGCAGCAGAAAAACAGAAGAGAAAAGGGATTTCTGACTCCTAGTTTGAGGAAAGCAGATCAAATTTAGGGCTGTATGAACTGGCTCATGGAAAATAAAAACCAGCCTGAACCTTCTCCTTTCCTCAGAATCAAGCCATTTCTGAGGTTTGGGAAAGGTTTTGGAAGCCCTCACCCCATCATTTCCCACAACCTCCCCTTTCACACTTACCTCCAGTGCAAACAGTTTCCAGCAAGGAGGTACTTGGGAAAATTCACTCCCATGTTTACACCATGGTAAAATTTGAGAATGGCCTACTATTAAGTACTACTTCCTGCGTAGGTCTGGTTTCTGATTCACTGGGATCCCTTCCACCCTTTTTGTGTGTGAGCAGAGGGGACAGGTTACTAGAAGCAGCCTACTCCTTTGAAAGTGAATGAGAAGAAGAACAGGGGCAGTAATACCAATAAAGAAATAGTAATACTAATTGGTACCTTGGTGATCTCAATTGTCACGGGTTTTAATTCCATTAAGATAGCCACAACTCGAAATTCATCAGCTTCAGAACCTGTCAAACCCTGTACTCATCACATTTTAACAAGAAAAAATATTTCAGCACTTGGCACTTGCTCGGGACTCATCACACGTGCTCGAACTTGGAAGAGTCATGAAGCTGCTCACAGGAGAAAATGCTTCATTGTTCAGTACTTGTCGGTTTCGGCTCTCGTCACAAGTTCCAGAATGAATTAACTATGGTACCAACACACCACTATATGTCTAGCCCAGACTTCTCCTCTGAACTCCAGATGCAAATATCTGACAGCTAACTTAACATCTCCACTTGGATATCTTAAAGACAGTTCAAGTTTCCAACGACCAAAGTAAAACTCCTGACCTTGCTCTTCAAACCTACTCTTTCCAGTCTTTTACATTTTTAGTGAATGGAAAATTCAAAAGAAATATATGTCATGACACATGAAAATTATATGAAATCCAATCTCATTATCTATAAATAAAGTTTGATCAGGGCACAGTCAAGTCCATTCATTTATATCCTCTTGTGGTGGTTTTTGGGCTGGCAAGGGAGAGCAGTTATGGTAGACCATATATTCCACAAAGCCTAAAATATTTACTATCTAGACTTCTAAAGAATAAGTTTACTGACCCCTGTCATAAGGCATTTTTTTCTTGTTAAGAAAGCAAGGAATAATAACTAAAGTTCAAACAAAAATAGAGTATTATTGTTAGTACTGTTGTTATTGGTATACAAGGTAAACATATGAGGGAAGGTCCATTTATACTAGGCTTTGTTTTCAGTATTATATAAAAGCAGCCCTCTCATTTCTCTAAATTTTATTTAATATTGATAGTGACATTCATTCATCTATCCAACACACAGAACAGCCCCATCTTAAGGGACAGGGTATAGTATAGGAAAGTCCTGAAAATAGCAGAAAGAAGAAATGAGGAAAGAAAGTATTAGGGCCCGCAAATAAATCTCATATCAAAGAATCATAATACCCTATTTAACAATAAGGGGAGCCCTGGCTGGTGTGGCTCAGCGAATTGAGTGCCAGCCCATGAACCAAAGGGTCACCAGTTTGATTCCCAGTCTAGGGCACATGCTTGGGTTGCAGGCCAAGTCCCCAGTAGAGGGTGTATGAGAGGCAACCACACACTGATGTTTCTTTCCTTCTCTTTCTCCTTTCCTCTCCCTCTCTAAAATTAGATAAATGAAATAAAAAAAAAAAACCAATAATGGGAAATTGGCATCATGTGAATCTCTTTTGAACTTCATCAATGGGGTTATACTAAAGTGATCTCATGAGAATGGAGGTCTGTATACACGTAGCCTTAAATCATAGCAAGCAATAGACACATTATAACAAGATTCCATTATAGTTATATAATATTCAAAACTAACAGTCATGTTATTGGCTGTAATGCCTACACTTTGTAGAAAAGTATTTTTAAAATTTGCAAAAGTGACCTATCTTCTAAGTACTTAAAGTTTTATTTATGTATTTAAATTTTATTTTAATCATTGTTCAAGTACAGTTTTCTGTTCTTTACTCCCATTCTAGCCCACCCACCCATCCCTCCCCACCTCCCTCCCATTTCTAGCCCCCTTAGTTTTTGTCCATGTGTCCTTTATATTTGTTCCTGTATCAGTATTTAAAGTTTTATCCTGAACATTATTACATGAAAAGATACTATATCATATACTGCAATCAAAATAAATAAAATTATGTAGTTTATTTATCCCGAGAATTATGTAGTTTTATCCTGAGAATTATTACATGAAAGGATATTATATCATATACTGCAATCAAACTATGGAAAGTGGTGAAGAAGGTGGGGGAAAAACACACTTAAATTATCCCATTGACATCCATCACTACAATGCAATCTTCAATCTTCATATTGCAGTATAATTTATTTCCTCTTATATCAGTTGGTCCTTTAGCACAATCAGCTACTTCTTCTGCATTACTGCCTTTGACCTTTGGTCGGTCTCTCTCTCAGTGAAACTGATGAGAGTTCATTTTCAGAATCCACACTTCCAACAGCTTTACTGCTTCTTGTTTCTCAGCATCTTTTGAAGGAACTTAGATTCTTCCTGTAAATTCTCATCAGTGTGACTGTCATTAATGATTACCTAAAATGGTTACTACCCCCACTGGACATTTGTCCTCCATACTTTAATAGCAGCCATGTGCTTTCCAAGTTCCATCATGAGGAAATAATGCTTGTAAAATTATTAGAATAATTCCAAATAGTTTATTGTTATAAGAATCTACTTTCTGACTAACAGTTCCCTGTAAGCTTCTTTTTTTGGCAGGCAATAAAAAAGTTACAAATATTTTGCCCTCCTAAATACAGTGATATAATTCTAAGAAGCTCAGAGGGCCTGACGGATATAAATTTGTTGTCATTACATTTTGTGTGAAAAGCAACATTAAATCCATTTTATAGGTGGAGATCTAACATACAGAAAGGAGTACACATTTATGATTTCAGACAATAATAATAAAGAAATATCCTGAAATCTTCATTCCTGAAAATATATCTCTACATAAATATACTTTAGCACTTGCATTTGCAATTTAATGATATTTAGTTGTCAGTATCTTAGCATATATTTTGCAAAACTGAAGTATTCAGGTATGCCAGCCTCTGTACATTTTATGCGAGTACACTTATAAGGGTGAGCTGGAAAGATGATTTCAAGATTTTATTTTGGCAGATTCAAGGTAAAAAATATCAATACTTAACACATCGTCTCTTTTTCTTTTAACTTTTCCACAACTACACTTTAAACTTTAGGTCCTATCTTGCTTGATGTTTCCCCAAGGAAAAATTCTTTCAGTGTTTACTTGATCATTATTTACTTATTTTTTAAACTAAAGCTCTTTCTATTATATTGCAGGTAATAACAGCAAATATTTATGTAGCAAATATTTACATAGCAAATATATATCATTTTTACTTATATTAATTCACATAATACAATTACCTTATGAGGGAAGTACTTTCATTCTCTCGATTTTACACATAATAAATACAGGAAGTTAGTGAAGTTGTGTAAGGTCACACACTAGTAAGATGTGAATCTAGTATTCCACCCACATAGTCCATGCTTTTAACCTCTATGTTATAGTGCCTCATATATGGTTAAATGGGCAACACTACTTTTCCAGTAAGAGTTCTATTTAGACATAGACTTGTCATAATAGATATATTTTTATTTTACTGATATAATCTCTCTTCCCCATAAGACCCCCAAAAAGCTGAATACATATTCTGGTGCACTGTAGGCATGTAATTAAGAAATATATTTAAGGGAAAATGAAGACAGCATTTTATTTATAGGCTCTTTATATATGAAATTTTAAAAAAGATTTATTTACTTATTTTTAGAGAGAGGGGAAAGGAGGGAGGAAGAGACAAAGAGAAACATCAGCGTGTAGTTGCCTCTAGCATGCTCCCTACTTGGGACCCGCCCCGCAACCCAGGCATGTGCCCTTACCTGGAATGGAACCAGTGACCTCCTGGTTTGTAGGCTGGCCCTCAATCCACTGAGCCACAGCAGCCAGGGCTATAAATGAAATTTTTATTTTTGCCTTATACTCAAAATTCTGACCTCAAGGATCAATGTGCTTTTCCCTCTTTTGTGTGGCAATATGAAATGATAGCTTTTCAACATAATAGCTTTAAATGTCATGTCACTTACTGCCCTAATTACATCATTAAATGGTTTAATTTTGTACCTGTAACTTTGTATTGGTACAATTATAATAAAGAGCTTTTCTTTTTAATGTATAAATAAAGTAGAGGGTAGCTGTTTTAGGAAAGGCTGTGGCTGGTGGAAAAAATGAGTGCAAAAATAATACTAAAGTAAGTGGACTTAAGGGAGGAATGTACTGTTTACCTTCAAATATTAGAACTGTCATGCAAAAGAGAAATTTACCTTCTTTTGTGCACTGCAAAGGGCAGAACTAGGACAAGTAGGTAAAAACTATAAGGCATCAAGTTTCAATTTGATATGTTTAGACTTTTAAACAATTAGAGTTCCACAAATAATGAACTCCCAGATGGAAAAAGCAGTGATTGAGATGTTCAGGCAAAGCCTGGGAATGATAAAAAGGACATGCCAGGACTCTGAACACGGAATCTCCTCAAACTCTGAGAAATTGTGATTTCTCAATTATTATACTGTTTGTAGCTTTATTTAAAATGCTAACTTAACTCAAGATTCAACAAGGATAAAAATCTATGATGATAAAATATTCCTTGATTGTCTTGATTGTAAGATCAGTATTAACTAAAAAGGTTTCCAAATAACAAATCAAAATTGGAATTTCATACTTCATAGCAATTTAAATTTTATTTGCAAACAATGGTGTAGATAGTAACTAGGTCTGCAAATTACAACATGACTTTAAAAAAAAACAGTGTATGAAAATAATCTTGAAAGAGAATGACGTTAGATCTGGGGAATGTACTGATATGCATTCGAATAAATTCCAAATCTCAAAAAGGGTCTATTTTTAGAGAGCTTTCATTGCATGATTTTACTGTGTTGATAGTAGACTTCTGAATCTGGCTTCTAAAGTATCTCTGAATAATGACAGTTGCTGTTTTTCATCTCTACAGATGGTACTCTAGCTGTTCTAAGAAAGATTAAAATAACATAGGTCTAGTTTATCCATCTTTCTATATAAAGTGAATTCTCTGCTCTTGCCAGAAAAATTTTCTTAATTCCTCTGTAGCTTGCTCTGTGGCTTGTTATACAGTTCCCCTTCTTCTTTACTCCCATCGGTAATGTCCTCTTCTCTTCTAATCTAAATACTATTTTTCTCCCTCAATTTTAGCTTAAATTCTACTTGTGTAAAAACTTCCCCAACTACTTGGCTCTCTCTTAATTTTCCATCTTAAAGACATCTTTTGCACTGAAATGGCTGAACATTTCTGGTACTAGCTTTATATTCTTTGATTTGTAAAGTCACTATTTTAGGAGTATATGTACTTTAGCACTCACTCATTAAGGCCTAAAGTGCTTGATAAATACTTGTTAAATGGGACAAAGGCTATGAATGTTTTCTTTGATATTTTAACTGCTTTTCAATGCATAATGCAAAATAATTATAAGCCCCATGATGAAGTGGGCTATTACAAAAATGTTATCCTATCACATATCTAAGCCATTTAAAGCCATTTTCCAACAACTTTATAAACTACAGAGAAATTAGAGACCTAAAACAAAATACATAATCCACGTTCTTCATATCATATAGATTACAGGTGGCAAACACAAAGCCTGCGGGCAAATCCAGCCCTCTACCTTGTTTTATCTGGCCCGACACCTTGTTTCTACCTGGTGGCAGTGCCCAGCTCTGGCTTAACTGTTAAGGAGCAGTTACATGTATACAGTCCTAGAATTACTTTGGCCCTTTGAAGGCAACCATGAGGCTGATGTGGCCCCTGGTGAAAATGAGTGTGACACCCCTGATATAGATTATAGAAATTCTTATTATTGTTCCTTTGCCCTATACCTTAGTGGAAACATGTTGACTTATATTTTTACTTTTTTAGACATATGTACTAGATATATTAGAAGTTAACATATAAGAAGTATAATGGTAAATAGCAGATTTATTTGGGGCTGCCATGTCTAATTAGAGGTAATAGGTAATAACATTATTAAATGAGAAAGAAAAAGGTTAAGAAACAGAAATGTTTACCAAACATCTAAGAGGCACCAGGCATTGCACTAGATACTTTCATATGTATTATAATCACTAGCTTGGATGACCTTAGCAAGGCAATTAATTGATCTGTGTCTCAGTATCTCCATCTTTAAAACAGATACAACAATAATACCTGCCTCAACAAATTAATATGTGCTTAAAACAGCACCCGACACATACTAAGTTCTATATACAAGTGCTAGTTACTATTATTATTAGCTACTTTTATCTCAATTATTAGAAAAACAACCTTAGGTAGGAATTAGCTAATTTAGCAAATGAGAAAATTGAGCTTTGAATAGGTTAATTTGCCTTAATTTCATAGTTAGTAGTAGAGTTGGAGTTCAAATTCAGGTCTGACTTTATAGTTTTAGTGTTTCCACTATAGCATATTGCATACCAAAAGGTTTAGACAAAGACAAGACAAAGAAACATATTTACCATTTTCAAGACTACTTTATAAAAATTATAGAAAGAGCTCCTCAACATGCCATGAAATATAACTTTCTCTGACCATAAAGTAGTGGTGTATTTTATTCAATTTAGTTTTAAATATTTCAGGTATAAGGGTTTCTTGTATTCTGCTCTGTTTTCTTGTATTCTGCTTTGTTATCAATTCTATATTGTTGAGTTATTCTACTTGTACAGAACAATTTTATGATATTCAAAATCCTAGCTCAATATAGTTATTTTTAGCTTTACCACATATAACAGGTATTTTATTTAGTCAAAACAATCCTAGAATAAATCCTAAAATAAATATTCAGTACCATTATATGATATTTTGCTAGGGAAGTAATCAGTGTTTTCTAGACAATACTGATACATACTTGAGAATAACTGTATACAAGGTCTGACACAAATCATGCCCCTTTTTTATTATAAAATCTTTTATTATAAAATAACAAGCATGTAATTCTGTAGCATAACAATATCACATTCAAGCACACCATAGGACATTTTGGGTAAAATGTTCAAATTAAAACTATAAATTCTTATACCCATATTATTACCCTAACAACCACATACAAGCAGGTGTTACTTCTGCTGGACCCTGTATTTTAAGTGACATAAGTTAGAGACCAAATTCTTTTCAAAAACAATATTACTAACTATGTTTCCTATGCTTACTTACTTTACCGTGACTATTTTGTAACTACCAATTTGTGCTTCTCAGTACCTTCACCTCAATATTGTAGTGAATATGTGTGGTGCCAGGTGGGCTGTTGGAAATGTTGAGTGGAACACTACACAAAATATATGATTGTCTAACCACTAAGCTGCACACCTGAAACCAATACAAAATAAAACTGAAAGAAAAATTTCTTTCAAAAACAGAAATTATTAAACATGGTGTTTTTGCTATGTTGCTATAATGTCAGAGAGTTTTTCTGATTGCTAACATGTCAAATGTTAACTTTGAGGTGAAGCTGTTAACTGTCAATTTTCATGAGTCACCAACTGCTAATCAATAACATATAGTCAGTAACTAAGGGCAATTATGTCTCCTTCCTTTAACTTACACAATGTTCGTGTTTTTAAAGTGTTATAAGAAAGAAAAATGGTTAATGACTACATGAACTCACACCTTATACTTATTAGGTGTGAGTATAATGTAAGTCATTATACTCAAATCTAAAATTATAACATATACAAATTTCAACAAATATATTATAAAACAGATTTTATAAAATAAATATTTTTTCTGTGATTTTATATTTTAGAAAATATTACTCATAACCTAAGAGAAAAATATTTGTGGACAAATATTTTTGTCCACAGGCAAAAACAGGCTTAGATCTGTTCCAAAAAGTACAATATAAATATTATACAGGCTAGAAACAGAATATGACTTCTGAAAATCATAGTCTTTCCCTAGAAATTCATCCTTTGTACCAGACTATGAGTATTCTCCCTTTTTAGCACTGGTCATTTTGTTAGATGCCTCTTCACTTACATAATGAAGCATAAGCATCCTTTTAAATGAATATCCCTTATATCAAGTTTATAGTTTTCTGAAATTTTTGCTATTCCCCCTTTTGTTTATTTTATAATGACCATTTATATCAGGAGGTATTGTTAGGAGGTATTGCTAAGAACTACAGTTTGAAAATATTTCAAGAGAGAGAATTTACGCACTGTATAATAAATCCATTAATTTGACCAGTTTTGAAAGTTGAAAATTTTTTACATTATTTAGAATAAGGGATCTTTTATTTTTGTTATGCTATACTGTCTATTAAGTCAATAGGACAATACATTTTATTATGGCAAAAAACTGTTGTTTTTTTTTTACATTACAAATTCCTTTATATCATAGAATATCCAATCAATGTCAAATTTCCAGTTGTCCAATAAATATCATACGTGGTTTTTAAAAAAAATTGCTTGAACCAAGACCCAAATAAAGGCTAATCCTTGCATTGGTTACTATGTCTTTTGAGTCTCTTTTAAATCTATAATTTCCCCCCCATCACTTTTCTTTCTTTTTTTTTTTTTTGCAATTAATTTGTTAAAAAAACAAAACAAAACATTTGTCCTGTAGAACTTCCCACAGTCTAGATTTTGGTGATTTTATTCCTACAGTCTACTTTAACATGCCTTGTCCTCTGTATTTTGTGGAAGTTTATGGTTGGTTCTAGAGGCTTAATCAGATTTAGGTCCAATTTTTATTACTACTTGACAGATGGCAGTGTAGTCTTCCTTCAGAAAGCACAGAGTCTGGCTGACAGCTTTTGTGAAGTTAGTAGCCATGATGATTGATGCGTAGGTTGTTTTTTTTTTTTTTTTTAAAGTTCCTTCTAAAGTTCAAGAAATGAAACCCAACATCATTTCAAATTAGTAGAAACAAAGGTAAAAATCAATAAAAGTCAATTAAATATCAATTTAAAAAGTCAATAAAAATGTGAATAAAGATGAATTACCATTGCCCAACAGAACAGGGGCTGGCAAACTTTATTTTAGGCTTTGCAGGATATAGAATTTTGATTGCAAGTACTCGACTCTGCTTTAGTAACCACAGGCAATATATAAATGAATTAGTGTGGTATGTTTCAATAAAACTTCATCTATGAATAGTGAAATTGAATTTCAAATAATTTTCATGTGTCACAAAAGATTATTTTCTTTTTGAGATTTTTCCAGTCATTTAAAAATGCAAAATCCATGCCTTAGCTCACAAGTTATACAAAAAGATGATAGGCTGGATTTGGCCTACGGACCATAATTTGCCGACCCCTGATTAAGAGTTTCTTGAGGATAGGGACTACACCTTATTTTTTAAATTCTAACACCCAGTATGGCATCAAATACATATTAAGAATTAAAAATACCAAACTTGATGAATGAATGAGTGGATAAAAACTAAAATGTATTATAGGCTTTGATTTAATTCTTTAATTCATGATCAAAATAATATATTAGTATACAGTCCTTCATTCTGGTGTAGCATAGTACTCAAATGTGGTGAAAATTATTTTCAGCTTATAAATATTAAGTAGCTTAATATTTTCTAATTTACCATAACATATTAAACATTTCTTTTTAACTATATAGATCTTTTAATGCTTAATCTTTGATTCTCATCTAGAATTTACATCTAACAGGGTTTCACTTCACCTCACTTATATACCCTTAATTATACTTTTACTTTTAAAAAGTAATTAAAAACTACATAATAATACCTATTTTGGAAATAAATCATATTGAAAAGACAATGGGACATGAAGAGATAATACTTTGTATGGTAATGAGTTCTTATATTCCACAGAAATTATAATAATTAGTATTTCACTAATGTCAACAGATTATTCAACCTTTTTATAAGATCAGAGATAATGCAATTAGTTTTTTAAAAAATAAAGCTTTTCATATGAAAATAAAACTCTAAAAAGTTGAAGAGTATGATTATGCTATACGTTAGCTTTGACAGTATCTCATGTTTAAAGGCAGAGAGCAGGCCAGCAGGCATGTAACTATCAGATGAACTATACTCTGAGATACAAAGCCTAAAAATAGAAACAAACTCGTAATTTAGAAAAATCCACTGATTGCATTATTCCTATAAAACATGTAAATAGGATATACTTTTCTAAACTTGCTATTCCTTATTTTTTAAATAGACCTGGGGAGAAATCTATTAAACTCTTCACTTTCTCTACAGCTCATTCCCACTGATAAGTTTAGAATGCTTTATTTCTTTCATTCAGTTTATTCCCCATTCATTTTTTCCTAATAATACACACATCTCACAAACAATCATCCCTTCTGATTGTAGATAAAACTAATCATTGAAAATTACTCACTGTAAAATACTAGTATGTGAAGGGAGAAGTTTTATATTATTTTACATTTACCATTAATATTTGTGGTTTCTATCATAACTTCTGAATCTACTTAAAAATATTTGCAACTCTAAGTTTTATATAGGTAAATGTGGTCTAGAAATAGTTTCCTCTCTTTTCAGGCATAATTATGTAAGACAAACAAGTGAAAGACAAATAACTATATTATTACAAGCTCAAAATTATATTTCTGGATTCTGGACATCTCAGTGTTGTTTTTAAATATTACAAGAATTGCAACTATTCATGGGTGTAGAGGAAATGGGAAATTAGTAGAATTACTTTGGGTGGCCCTATACTGTTTTCATGTTTATTTTTTCAAAGGCTTAACAGTCTAATGGACTTTTGCTGTACATAATAATAGCATATATACTTATATATAAAATATAAAGTGATTCTATTAAAGATCAAGAATTCACAATCACCTATTTTGAAACACAGAGAATACCTATTCATGTATATATTTAAATAATTAAAACATAACCTAATACAATTTTACCCAGTTGGTTGCTATAGGTATATATGAATGTAAGAATATAAGAACATCTCAAAGTTTTACAGGTAGCTGAAGAATAAAGAACTTCTTAGGATCATAGAAAGGGATAGACCCTTGTCAACTAACAGTCCCCCAAAAAGGGAATGGGAGAATAAACAGATATTAGAATGGTAGAAATTCCAGACTCTTGATTTATATGGAGATGTAAAAAGTAAAATACAAAGCTCACTATATCAAAATTTAAAATAATAAGACTGCCACAATTTCATGGATATACTTTAAATCTAGTATAAGATTTTTTGTTCATTTGGTAATTACATACAAAAAATACTATTAGATTTCTCCACATGGTAGTTATGTAGTAACTAATAAAAAATCTTTACCCCTTATAAGTTAACCCTTACATAGCACTAGTACTGAATTCTCACATTTACCCTGATAGATAGGTACTTTTTTATTTTGCTCCTTTTACAGGAATCTGAGGCACAGAGCAGTTTAGTCTATAGCCAAAATTCAAAGGTTTGAATTTTCAGCCTAGTATTTAGGTACTGAAACGCCATAGAATACAATAATACTAAACTTTGTGGTATAAATTATTTTCCCATAATTAAAAATAATATTATTATCAGGATGTAAATGAATTCATGGTAACTTTCTTATACTTTTCTGATGAGAAAATAAGTAATATGAAAATATCAAACCATCACACACTAAAATAGAGACACATAAACTTAATTTCATTTACTTCAAACACAACACAACACCTAACTGCAAAAACCAATGCCTTTCACACATGTAGGCCATCTCCTTATAAACAGAACAAAACAGACACATCTCTATGGGAGATAGCTTCCCTCCAACTGCACTCATTAATTTAGTCTCACAGTTTAAAAGAAATGTAAAAGTTGGTCAAAGGACCATTTCCTCTTAGGGCCCAGAAACTAACTAAATTATGCAACGATGACTTCATTTTAAACAGCTGAAGTCAAGAATTTCTCCATACAACACTATTCTAATTGACTTAAAAGTAAAACCATTTTATTTATAAGCCTACTTATAATAGTATCCAAAAAATTTCTGTCATGATTTTTATACAGAATAGAAATTAATTTACAGCTTGTTTAAAAATTTGTAATTTCATATACTAAAACAGTGCTTCTCAAAGTTTGGAAGTAGGGCCTATGGGTCAGTAACATCTGCATCACCTGGAGCTTTGTTAAAAATACAAAATCTCAGCACCCACTGCAGATTTTACTGAATAAGACACTCTCTGGGTAGTGCCCAGCAATCTGTTTTAACAAGCCCACTTTGTGGTGCAGGATAAAGTTTGAAAAAGACAGTATGTGCAGAGCAAAAGTATCCTGCTATTAATAAGATAGTAGATAAGTGTACTGGTTTGAAAACAGAAGGACACAGTTAACATTAACTTGAAATTCAGCCAAGAAACACTTTTGGGGGGAGGTAAAGGAAACAATGCATATAACTCTGAAACGACACAGGGTTTATGGCTTCCTTAAAAAGAAAGACTTTCCCCCTGTACCACTGAGCACTGGCTATTCTTCATTCTTTCCCTAACTTCCCCCGTGTGCAAAGGTTGAGGTAACTCTTGTGGTATAAAGCCTAGATATTAATTCTGCTTTTCGACTTATTAAATTCACATTTAGAATTCTGGAATATACAACTTTTTCTCATTAAGAGAACAGTAATACTGGTATAAATATTCTATTGCAACCATTCTACTATGCTTTAAGACCAGTGACAAGTGTATCTAAAGAAAAGAGAAATCAGATACATTCCGAAGTATATTAAGAAAGCACATCAGACCAGATATCGTGCTGAGAGTCAGAGTTCTGACATCCCCTCCTCCGACAATGTGCCTGAATTTTAGCTGATAACCAGAGACCACTGAGCAAATGCAGGAGCATCTTCTGGATCAGCTCACTCTTCCTCATATTCTATCACTTCTAGCTTGAGTACAAAGAAAAAAGTCAAGAAACGTTTTAGATAATTTTTCCACAGTAAGTTTTTCACATCCTTAGCACATGAATATAAGAAAAGCATATTCTATCTCACCTCTGGAGTGACATCTCGTGGTGCAAACCCTGTTCCTCCAGTTGTTAATATCAAATTAAGTTCCTTTTCATCACACCAATCTATCAGGGTTTCCTGAAAGAAAACAGTAATAATGTCACATGCAGAAGGATGCTTCTGTCTGCTCAAAACATCCACGTACTCAAATATAGTATGTATAGTGAAGAAAAACAGATTCTTTTCAACAATCAACATAAAAATTTTGAAGCACAATTCATGGAACAATTTCACTGTTAATGAAAACACACTGTAGTTTTGGGTACTTATTTTACTCATAGAAAATAAGGCAGTTTCATTTTTAGTTTTCTGAGGAAATGTCATACTATCTTCCTCAGTGGCTGCACCAGTCTGCATTCTCATCAACAGTGCACTAGGGTTCCCTTTTCTCCACAACCTTGCCAGCACTTGTTGTTTGCTGATTTGGTTATGATGACCATTTTGACCGGTGTGAAGTGGTATATCATTGTGGCTTTAATTTGCATGTCTCTGATGGCTAGTGATGCTGAGCATCCTTTTATATGTCCCTGGGCCCTCTGTTATGTCCTCCTTGGAGAAGTGTCTGCTTATGTCCTTTTCCAATTTTTTAACTGGGTTGTGTTCCTGGAGTGAAGTTGTGAGAGTTCTTTATATATTTTGGAGATCAAACCCTTCTCTAAGGTATCATTGGCAAATATGTTTTCCCATACAGTTAGTTCTCTCTTAATACTGTTTTCTTTAGCCATGCAGCAGCTTTTTATTTAGATCCCATTTATTTTTTTCTTTATGTCCCTTGCTCTAGGGGACAGATCAGTGAAAATGTTGCTGCTTGTAACGTCTGAGGTTTTCCTGCCTATGTTCTCCTCTAGGACTTTTATGGTGTTGCAACTTACATTTAAGTCTTTTTTCCATATGCAAGCATCAAAGTCTTGAAAGTAAATGAAACACATTTACTTTCAATGAAATACCATAAGTTTATAACTAATGTTTGTTATGTACTCATATGGCATATCTAAGTTACTTAAAAATATTTTATTGTTTATGCTGTTACTATTATCTCAATTTCCCCCTTCCACATATCTAAGTTCTTTTCAGCCATTCAAAATCTATTCAGGTATAAAAAACTGAGCACTATCTATATGTCAATTATATGATCTCATTATTAAAAACTGCACCAATCCCACTCTGTGAATATTCATACTTCAATTTCCTATTTAAAGAAAAAGACTCATTCATTTTTCATTAATGGACTCTGAGAGATCAAGAAACTTACTTGCTTACGGGCCAGACACTAAAGAAGAAAGAGCTAGGATTCAAACCAGATCTTTGGGATCCTCAATATATGTTCCCCTATATTCTGCCTGTGATTGCCAATATTTTCTGCTAAATCTCAAGTTTGTTATGGAAGTTTTACAGTATTTGGGGATTTATTTTACATGGTTGCCTTAAATAAAAGATGTAGGAATAAATGATTGCTTACAGTTTATTTTTCCCCCACAATGTTATGACACGTATAGAGCCTACCATCACAGAATTCTATACTAAAAAACTTTGGAGTCAGTAGAGTCCTTCGAAGATTTGGCTCTTATCAAATGCTTTTCCGTATCTATTGATATGCTCATGTGATTTTTGTCTTTCCTTTTGTTTATGTCATGTATTATGTTTATTGATTTGTGAATATTGTACCATCCTTGCATTCCTGAGATGAATCCCACTTGGTCATGGTGTATGATCTTTTTAATGTATTGCTGTAAGTGGTTTGCTAATATGTTGTTGAGGATTTTAGTGTCTATGTTCATCAGCAATATTGGCCTGTAGTTTTCTTTCTTTATTGTGTCTTTATCTGGTTTTGGAATTGAGATGATGTTGGCTTTGTAAAAAGAGTTAGGGAGTCTTCCTTCCTCTTGGATTTTTTGGAATAGTCTGAGAAGGATGGGGGTTAGCTCTTCCTTAAATGCTTTGTAAAATTCTCCTGTGAAACCATCAGGTCCAGAACATTTGTCTGCTGGGAATTTTTTGATTACCATTTTAATTTCATCAGCTGTTATTAGTCTGTTCAGGCTTTCTCATTCTTCTTTGTTCAGTTTTGGAAGATTTTATTTTTCCATAAATTTGTCCATTTCACCCTGGTTTTCAAATTTCTTGGCATATAGTTGTTCATAATTTCTTATAGTCCTTTGTATTTCTGTGGTATCCATTGTAATCTCTCTCCTCTTTCATTTCTGATTGTGTTTATTTGGGTCCTCTCTCTTTTTTTCTCAGTGAGTCTGCTTAAAAGCTTGTTGATTTTGTTTATCTTTTCAAAGAACCAGCTCTTGGATTTATTGATTCTTTGGATTGTTCTCTTAGTCTCTATGTTGTTTAATTCTGCTCTGATTGTGGTTATTTCCTTCCTTCTACTTGCCCTAGGCTTTGTTTGTTTGTGTTCTTCCAGTTCTTGTAGATGTAGGTTGTTTATTTGAAAAGTTTCTATCTTTTTTTAGGTACGCCTGTGTTACTATGAACTTCCTTCTCAGGATTCCCTTTGCTGTGTCCCATAAGGTTTCAACTGTTGTGAGTCCATTTTCATTTGTTTTCAGAAACTTTTTGATTTCTCCTTCTATCTCATTATTAACCCATTCATTGTTTAACAGGGTGCTATTCAATCTCCATGAATTTGAGTGTTTTTGAGTTTTTTCTTTGTCTAGGTTAGTTTCTAGTTTCAGGTCCTTTGGTGCGAGAAAATGCATGACATGATTTCAATTTTCATGCATTTTTTAAGGCTTGTTTTGTCCTAATGTGGTCTATACTTAAAAATGTTCCATGTGCATTTGAAAATAATGTATATTTTGCTTCTCGGGGATGAAAGGTTCTATATACACCTGTTCAGTCCATTTGATCTAGGACATTGTTAAATGCCACAATATCCTTGTTGATACTTTGTTTGGAAGATCTATCCATTTTGGGCAGTGGGGTGTTAAAATCTCCTAATATAAGTATGTTGCTGTATCGTTCTTGAAGTCCTCCAAGATTTTCCTTATACATTTGTGTGCTCCTATATAGGGTGCATATATGTTTACAATGTTTATGTCTTCTTGATGGATTCTTCCCTTGAGTATTATGAAGTGTCCTCCAGTGTCTCTTTTTATGGCTTTTGTTTTGAAGTCTATTTTGTCTAAGTATTGCTACCCCAGCTTTTTTTCTTGTCCATTTGCTTGGAATGTGTTTTTCCAACTCTTCACTTTCAGTCTGTGTAGGTCTTTTTTCTGAGGTGGGTCTCTTGTAGGTAGCATATGTGTGGGCCATGTTTTCTTATCCATTCAGCTACCCTATGTCTTTTGATTGGAACATTTAATCCATTAACATTGAAGCTTATTTTTGATAGGTACTTATTCATTTTACCCTTTTTGTACTTGTGTTCTTCTCTCTCTCTCACTCTTTTCCTCCCTCTTCTTATAGTAGTCCCTTTAGCATCTCTTGCAGTGATAGTTTGGTGGGGGTGTATTCTTTCAGCCTTCTTTTGTCTGGGAAACTCCTTATTTGGCCTTCCATTTTAATTGAGAGTCTTGCTGGGTAGATAGTCTTGGTTGTAGGCCTTTGCTTTTCATTGCTTGGAATATTTCTTGCCATTCTCTCCTGGCTTTCAGTGTTTCTGTTGTGAAATCAGCTGCTGGCCTTATCGGAGTTCCTTTGAATGTTTACTTCTCATTTCTCCCTTGCTGCTTTTAAGATTCTCTCTTTGTCTTTAGAACTTGGCATTTTAATTATGATGCATCTTAGAGCAGGCCTCTTTGGGTTCATCTTGATTGGGGCCCTCTGTGCTTCCCTTTCCTAGTTCAGAAAGTTTTCTGTCATTATTTTTTCAAACAGGGTTTCTATTACTTGCTCCTTTTCTTTTCCTTCTGGTATTCCTATGATTCAAATGTTGTTGTATTTCATGATGTCTGCAGTTCCCTTAAGCTATCTTCATATTTTTTAATTTTTATTTTTTTTGTGTGTAGCTGCTCTACCTTGGTATTTCTTTCTACCTTGTCTTCCAGCTCACTAATTTGGTCCTTTGCTTCATCCAGCCTGCCTGTAATTCCTTCTAGTGTGTTTTTTATTTCAGAAATTGTATTCTTCATTTCTTTCTGGTTATTGTTTATAGTTTCTATTTCCTTTTACTGTGTAGTTCTCACTCAGTTCCTTGTAGTTGTCTGCGAGTTCCTTCAGCATCCTTATCAGCATTCTTTTGAATTCTGTATGTGATAGTTTGCTTGCATCTATTTCATTTACCTCTTTTAGCGGGTAGTCTTCCATTCCTTTCAATTGCAGGTTCTTTCTTTGTCTCCCCATTTTAGTTGAGTCTTTTTGTTTGTTTCTACAAATCCCGATGCTCTGCTTTGCTAGCTGTCTTTGTAGGGTGAACTTCTATGGTAGGAGTTCTGTGGGACTCAGTGGTATGATGTCTTTGACCTCCTTGTCTAGGAGGTCTAGGATGTTCTAGGGTTGTCCTTTATTCCATTTGTGTGGGCTCCCTTACTGGACTCGGGTTTAACCTGTTGGTGGCTCCTTTGTTGGGTTCTCTCCTCCAGCAGGTTTACTGGTATTCACAACTCCCACCTTGTCTTGCATGTGATCAGGGGCATCTGTTTTAAAATGTCCTCTGCAATCTTTGGCTTCTAAACTTCACATAAGCTGGGATTCTGTTGGCTGTTCACTCTGTCTTCAGAAGACTGGTGTCCTAGTTGGGTGCACGATCAACTGGGCTCTGCTCCCATCTACCTTGCCACCATCGTTCGCCTCCAAAAACTCCTGATTCTTTTAAATTAAAGCCATGAATTGTAAAGCTAATTATACACAATTAAAGTCTACATTAAATTATTACCAGTTCTTTAATCTTTTCCATTTTGTTACTATTTTGCTCATGCTGTGAAATAAGCTTACTTAAAACATTGTGTTTTAATGAGTCCATAACCTTTTTTAAAGAGCTTTATTAAGATATATTTCACATATCATAAAGTCATGTTTTTAAAATAGACAGTTCAGTGGTCTTTAGTATATTCACAGTGTTGTACAACCATTACCAGAATCTAATTTTAGAACTTTCAGCACCCCCCAAAAAACCTGGTAAGCACTAGCAGTCACTTTTCTTCTTATTGGGAGATCCCAAGCAACCACAAATTTACATTCACAAAACTGGAAACATACAGTATACAGTCTTTTGTGACTGGCTTCTTTTACATAGCATAATGTTTTCAAGATTTATACATGTTATAACATTTATCAATATATCATTCTATTTTTATCAAAAATTTTTAGTGTGGTAAAAAATATTTATATAATAAAACTTGCCATCTTAATCAGTTATAAGTGTACAATTCAGTGGCATTAATTACATTCACAATACAGTGCAACTATTACCACTACCTATTTTTAAAACTTTGTACGACCCATCCCACTATGGCTCAGTTGGTTGGAGTGTTGCCCTGTAACCAAAGAGTTGCGGGTTGGCTTGCTGGTCCAGGGACATAAGATCCTGGTCTGGGTGCCTACGGGAGGCAACCAATCAATGTTCCTCTCACATTGATGTTTGTCTGTCTGACTTCCTCTCTCTTTAAAAGCAATGAAAACAATGTCCTCAGGTGAGGATAAAAAAAAAAAACCCAAAAACAAAACTTTCTCATCAACCTAAACAAATCAAGATTCTTGATTCAGTGTTCGCTTGGTTGCTGTAATTCTTTGACTGTTTTTTGACTCAGAGTTCTGAAAAAATTGGTTCTAACAGTTTCTGCTTATTTTACATTTGCTTCTGTGGAGAGATGGGAGCCTGGAGCTCTAAAACTAGTTATTTTACTGCCCATTAGTAATCTAAATCAATATGCCATATTACACAAGAAATCTGTCAAGGTAAAACAGTGTCTTTAGTGTGGTTTCTATCTCATACTCAAATATTTTTTCAGAGTAAGAATTCTGAATATTTTCCAATTTTTCTTTTATTCTAACTATAATTTCCATAGTATAGTTCCATTAATAAACAATACCAAAACTTTCCAAATACAAATAACTAGGTATGAATTTTATTTGTTTCCACAGCTAATCCAATGTGCTTTAAAGTTTTATTTAATAACACTGTATATTTATTACATAATTTCATCGCCATCAATTTAAACTGGTTCATGTGGGACCCTAAATTTAAAGATAAAAGGATGTTTTCAACATACTTTGCTGTTATTATATTTTTCAGTTCTAAAATTTTCATTTGATTATTTTTAATAGTTCCTATTTTTTATGCTAAGATTTCATACCTCTTCATTCATTACAAGTATATTTTCCTGTCCTACTTAAGCTGGGTTATAGTAACTACTTGAAAAATCTTTATCTGTTAAGTCCAATAGCTGGATCATCTTGGGGTCAGTATCAGTTGATTATGAATAATTTTGGACTGTACCCTGGACATGGTAAATGATATCTTGAGGAGATACTCAGTTTTGGTATATTATTCTAAAGAATGTTGATTTGTTTTTATTCTTGTAAGCAGATGACTTGTCAAGACTCAACTGCAAAGTCTCTCTGTTCTGTGGTAGATTGCAATTCAAAATTTAATTCTTTTAATCCTAGCTGTGCTGCTTGTAGTTTACCCAGCACATTCATGGTTTAGATCTAGGAAGCTATTTACAAAATTTGAGGCTACCTCCCTTGTTTTGCTCTTTTTTTGCATTTCCCTCTTCACTTTAAAGCAGCTGTTGGTTGCACAAAACTGTTCTATGGGCCAGTAAGCCTGAATATTTGAGCTGCCATGTAGGTCAGACTGGGGCTTACAATCAGGGTAAAAGTGATACAAATGGGATACTCAACCAGTGCCTCCTTTCAAATGTCAGAATCTACTTGATTTTGGTCACTCTCCACTACTTTCAGATAGTAATGGTTTGTTTGGTTCAGAGTTTATAACTATTATTTGTGATAGCAGATAGGAGCTTCTGATAGGAGTTCCTGAGATAAACTACAATAGAGCTTCCCACCAAAGAAAAACCTATTATTTTATTTATCAATAAAATTTTGCATGTCCCTTTATGAGTCTAGCATTTCAAACCATTCTACTCACTGCTGTAATGTGAAAAAAAATTAGTGGCTATGCAAAAGAAGCTTGATTAAATGTATCATCTGTTACACAATCATAAAATAGGTTCTAGAAATGATAATAAATGAGAAAAAGTGTTCTTTATTTTACCCTGTTCTCATTTTTTGTTCCACTTTTAATTTTTTTGGCTCCAAGTGAGAATAGTTTTAGTAATTTTTATGATTCTAAAAATACACACTTATTGAAAAGACAAAAATAATTCAATCAGCATAAAGAACTGAAAATCACCAAAATTTTACTAGAGATAACTTATTTTAAACTTCGGTTAATCATCCTTACATAAAAATGTCCATACATAAATAAATATAGACAACATATGCAGATGCAGACAATTATGCACAGGTGTTTTTAACTTGCTTTTTCAATTCAACAATATGTCATAAGTAAATTCACTATAATGATTTTTAAGTCTACATAGTAGTCTGTATATTTTAATTAAAAACCGTAGTAATAAACGTTTATGCTGCTTTTGGTTTTTCACATCTATAAACACTGTTTACCCTTTATAAATGTTCTGTGAGGCACTAGGGTAGAAAAAGAGGTAATGGGAAGGGAATAAATAGGTTTGAGGGCAAGACAGATCTGGGTGCCCATGCCATTTCTAGTTCACTTACTAGTTTTCAGTCCATAGACAAATTACTGAAATCTTAAAATATATAATGAATAGGAAATAGAAGAATTCCTATAGCAATTACATCACCTTTTTGCAAATGTCAATGATAAACTTCAGACAAAGTTTTGTATATGATGTGACTATTCCTTTGAACATTTTGTCCAGGCTGAATATTGCTAGAAAAATTACTGGGCAGGAATACCATATTATGTAATTAATTTAATTCCACTTAAAAATCTTAACAGAAAACATCTGGACACAGTTTTATTTTCTGTCAGCTTTCAATAACTTTAATATAATAACTGTCACTGTGGATTTGTTTTACATTAGAATATCAATGGTAACAAAATCCTTAAGATGTTACAATATAATTTATATGTTCATTAGTAAGAAATAGCAGAGGAAATTCATTTTAGAAAGGTTAAAGAAATCAAAGTATTCTGGTGGAATTTTAGCCCAGACTTCTCTGTAAAGATACTATGAAATAATTAGTAAAAGAAACAATAGCATATTGATCTATAGGCAGCAAAAAAGAAAAAAAAACAGAAGGACAGGTAGATTTAAACTATCTTTCCAAAAGTAGGTAAGAACTTTTCCCTTTACCAGGTCAGACTGTTCCAATGTTGAGAGGAAAATCACACATTCCACATTATACAATGGTGATGCTAAATGTTGGTTTTTAAAGGGGGAAGTGCTAAATGATGAGAAATATAGTAGAGAAAAACCTGTAGCAATTTTATATGCTTATACTTGAAATACACATGTTTTCCATCATTTTTCTGGGATGCTCTTATTCTGAGAAGATAACATGAGAAAAGAAACTCTTAATTAAACGAACAGTACCAGCGAAGAAGAAAGATGAAAGTCATCAACAGTGAACAAACTAGACAAAACTATTAAATTATTTGGTTGGGGAAATGGATAAACTTCCAGTTACAATTATCTGTATGCCTTAAATACCTGCAACATTCATTATGCCCCTCAAATATGATTCTTCCATGAAGTTGTCTAAGCTAAAAATCTCAGTTAATCTTTATTTCTAACCCTCACTCCTCAAGTCTACTTGGATCATTTCACGTAACTGTCAGTTACTGTGTTTACCGTGTACCAGGTACTATGCTAAGTACATTACAAACATTTAATCTTCAGAACAACAGTAAGTTTTGCAATCCAACAAAAGCATATTTAGGAAAACAGAATGATCACAATATATACGAAGACACAGCTCAATTAAGGTGCAGAGACTGTTTTATTAACCACTGTGATGTACCTCCTATACTGTTCATTACTGCTGCCATGACAGGAGCCTTGTCTTTATCCTTGTCCATCTAGATTGGTAGAAAGCACCCTAAATGTTCTGCCTTTCTCCTACCTCCTTCCAATTGGTTTTGATACGGACAGTAAATCCTCTAAAATAAAATCTGAAAATGTCTTTGCTTCAAATTCTCTAGAAGCTTTCCTTTCTAACACATTCAAATCATTTAATAAGACTCCAACTTTCCAGCCTGATCTCCTGCAAATACTCTTAATAATCCCTTGACTAGAGCCAAACATGACTGTTTTTTCTCATATGACCAATTGTAAATTATGATGTTGTACATAAAGAAGACAGAGTGATATTTGCCAGTTTTTCAGACCTATACTGACTAGGCTACAGGCTATAGAGCTAGGGCAGAATCTATGAATATAGAGTTAAATCTTCTATTGTCATTCAGGAACGAGATAGAAACCTACTATATTCTCAACCCACCTCTAACCGAGCTCAATTCCAAATTGGATCAGAATGATCATTTTCTCATACTTTGTGCCTATCGGTAGAAAGAGAGACAATCTATGATGGATGTTATATCTTTATTACCGATATGGTTCTTTTATACTCAAAATAAATTTATACAAATGATTTGGCATGCAAGAAAGCAGACCCACTATTAACATAAAAAACATTAAAAAAAACCCTTTAAAATAGATATGTGGGGAGTGGCAGCAATGAACTTCAAAGTAAAATATAATTAATATATTCAAAAACAGAAGACATATAAAACAAAACAGATGAAATAATGGTGAATTTCACCAGAAAATTGATAATAAAACATAAAACTACAATTTCTGAAATTCAGATCTAAATGAATAGATTTATCAAAATTAAAGAATGTAAAGACAGATAAAAATGCAGAAGACAGGAATATTAAACTCAAAGACAAATTAACAAAAAAGTACAAACAGATACGTGAGACATACTCAAAAGGTCTAGTTTATGTAGAATTAAATCTCCCAAAGAGAGAAAAGACAGAATGGGAAGAAGCAATAGTCAAGAACAATGTGGATAATTTCTCCTAAATTGATGAAAGGTATCAATAAAAAGCAGTCATTACTGTTGAAAATGATAAAAGTAGTTATTAATATTAATAAAGGTAACAGACGTGTGTTGTAACACACTCTGGGATTAATCACCAACCCCCGCCAAAACCTGCAAAAACCTCCAAACAAAACACCCTCATAATATATATAACAAGTTAATAAAAGGAAAAAAACTGAATAAAAGCTACTCTATTAGAAGATTTGTCTATATTTTCACTATTTACATGCAACACTAAATCCAACTCACCACAAAACATCTCAGTTTTAAAGAACTGAAATCACAGAAAGAGAAGAACTTATGCTGATTTTTTCTGTATGAACTGTATCACTGCATAACTAAACAATAAGTAAGAGGAAGCATCTCTTCATAAGTATATCTCAGTTAACTGAGAAATTTTAATTCTGGCTCTGGCTGGGTGGTGCAGTTGGTTGAAGTGCCATCCCATACAACAAAGAGTTGTGGGTTTGATCCCGGTTAGGGCACATACCTGGGTTGCAGGTTCGATCCCTGGTTGGGGCGTGTATGGGAGGCAAACAACAGATGTATTTCTCCCTCTCTCTCTCAAACCTCCCCCCACAAACCCCAACCCCCAAACCAATAAAACATATCCTTATGTGAGGATTAAAAAAAGAATTTTGTCATTTCTTTTGATTGTTTGCATGATATTTTACTTTCTATTCTTTTTAAAAGAATTTTTAAATTCTTATTTATTCTATTACAGTTGTCCCAATTTTTTCCCTTTGCCCTCATCCATCTCCCCATCCCCTTCTCCCAGAGTCCATCCTTACTCTGTTGTCCATGTCCATGAGTCATTCATACATGTTCCTTGATTACTCCCTTCCCCGCTTTTCCACCATTTACCCTCTCCCTGCTTTCCTCTGACAGCTGTCAATCTGTTCCCTGTTTCTATGTCTCTGATTTTGTTTTGCTGGTTAGTTTATTTTGTTTATTGGATCCCTCTTATAAGTGAGATCATATGGTATTTGTCTTTCACTGAGTGGTTTATTTCACTTAGCGTAACAGTCTCCAGTCACAAAGGGTAGGAATTCCGTCTTCTGTGTTTCTGCTGTACAGTATTCCATTGTGTAGATGTACCATGGTTTTTTAATCCATTCATCTACTAATGGCACGTAGGCTGTTTCCAGCAACTGGCTATTGTAAATAGTGATGCTATGAACATCGAGGCGCATATGTTCTTTTGAATTGGTGTTTCAGGATTCTTAGGGTATAGTCCCAGCAGTGGAATAGCTGATTCAAAAGGCAGTTCCATTTTTAATTTTTTGAGGAAATTCCACATTGTTTTCCATAGTAGGTTTCTATTCTTTTAATATCAACCTATATGGCATCTTTCAATATATAATATCTCTACTTAGATAACATATATTTGGGTCTTTACAAATTTTTTTATTCAGTTTAACAGTGTGTACCTTTTGATTGGACTATTAAACCCATTTTCATTTAACACTATTATTGATATGGCTAGATTTACATCTGCCATTTTATTTAATGTGTTCTATATGTCTCTTGTTAATTCCTGTATTACTCCTTCACTCTTTTATATGAAGTAAATACTTTCTAATGTAACATTTTCATTTCTTTAATATTTTTTCACTACATTTTATTTTAGCTATTTTCTTAGTGGTTGCTCTAGGTTTTACCATGTATATCTTACTATAATCTACTTCAGGTTTATATTA